>JASAND010021625.1:0-27422 GCA_030248195.1 Trissonchulus latispiculum
TGCACCAGAACGCCCCTTTTTATACTACTGGATTGGACGGTAAAATAAAATTTTTGATGGGATGGGATGGGATAGGATCAAGAAATCCGTCCCCTTACGCAACTCTGGCGCTTATTCCAAAAAAGGTTCTCCGCTTGGGGTTCGCCAACAGCCAAGCGGAATCAACCAAACTTAGCCTGCTTGGGCGCTCCACTCCAAACCGGGTCCCCTGTTAGCTCCTCCCACCAAACAGTAGGGGCAGGTTTTTTGGTTTTCGGATTTGCGTCATCCTTGCGTCCCGCTAAATTCAAGTTGTGTCCAGTTAAGATTTAGGTGTATCATTGAGAAGAAAGTAGTAAATATTAAAGCATTTCAGTTTCTAAAACTCTGAGAACTACTGATCTTTGATAACTGTATGGCAAATGAGCTCCGGGGGGTCTGGGGACGGAGCCCCCCAGAAGTTGGAGATTTTTGAAATTACAAATTTAATCCGTTGTGGAAATGTTTAAAAAGTTAATTTGGCAACTGTTACATCTATTCGAACTAAAGCTGCTAACGCTAATGCATTTTTTGGCTAGTTGCATCTGTACATTTATTTTTGAATTTTGAATAAAGTCAGTATCAATTAACAAAGGAGCTATTAACAATTAACAATAATTATGCTACGTGCTGCATTATTCAACGGCATAATAGTGAAGAAGTAATTACCATTCAATTACAATGAACTTATCGTGAATTGCTCGTACATAGGCCTTTTTTATTTGAAAATTTTAGAAAAATTTTTGTTGCAAATTGCCATTTGCGTATTTTTTGCGAAAAATCAACAAATTTCGATATTCTGCTTATGCGCCAGTTACAAATTTTGTTAATTTCGGGATTTTTACTTTACTACTAAACTTGATCCTGTCTGACCTTGAGACAATAAAAATGTTCATGATTATGCACCTAGTAAGCTATATATTGAAGTGAAATTTACGAGTTTGAAAAGATCTGATATGGATGAAGGTAGACAACACGTAACAAATAACATTGAACAACATTGAGGCATGACCTTGCACCTTAGCATTAAATGACAAAGTGGCAAACACCGGGGGTCTTGGGGCGAAGCCCCCATAACCAGAAGAATTTTTTGGAAAATACGGAAAAATTGGTACTGGAAACATTTAAAGTTTTTACTCTTACAAAAGTGAATTTTCTCCCGAAATAATGTTGCGCCTAGCTTGCGTCCCGTTAAAATTTCATTGGCGTATTAAGGCGTAAATTATATTCGCGTATGTCATTTCATTTCATTCATAAGAAACTTTGCGTCCAGGCGCACATCAGGGGCCGATGTTATCGAAAGCGGGTTGAGTTCAACCCGGGTTGAACCCATATTCGGGTTCAACCCTAAATTTTTCGGGTTGGCTAAACCCCGCTGCTCAACCCTATGTTATCATTGTTTTTGGGGTTGGGTTAGCTTAGCCCAGGTTGACCTGTTTCAACCCCGATTCAACCCAGTTTTCAACCCTGATTCCAACCCCACTTTTAATAAGTGCTAAAGTAGCCTTTCCTTTGAGGCTCTGGCCAGCGATCCGCAATCACAGCTACATAAGCTAGATTATCATAAATGATATAATATCAAGCAAAACAGTGATTGGGATGGAACAACGTAATGCATAAGCCTGCTGAGACCAAAGCTGCTGGAAGAAATGAATCACTTTGTTTTCAATAATGTCCTCTGTAACCAATGGAGGTATATGAGATATATATATTTTAAACTTACTTTAAATGACCATAGAATAAAAATAGAGATATGTACGTTCAAAAGTTCTCTTAAACCTATGAAAAATTTTGTTGTAAATGAAGAGGGAAAGGGTCTTCTCTGCTGTTTCAACCCGGGTTGAAATCTCAACCCTCCTCACTGAGGAGGGTTGAGATCCAGCTATTTCAACCCGAAAACCAACCCAAATTTCCAACCCAAATATAATGCTAACATTGGGTTGGAACCTAACCCTAATTTCAACTCCAACCCTGTTATTTCAACCCGAGTTTATTCAACCCTGTTTTGATTACATTGTGTCGAAGTTTTCAATCCCTGTCTCAACCCGGATTCAGGTTTCAACCCGGGTTGAGATGCTTGATAACATCGGCCCCAGGGGCCAGTGTTATCAAAACTGGGTTGACTTCAACCCGGATTGAACCCATTTTTGGTTTCAACCCTAAAATTTTAGGGTTGGCTAAACCCTGGTGCTCAACCCAATGTTATCAAACATTTTGGGGTGACTTATCTTTTCCAGCATTAATTCGGTATAAACTAGTGTTGGGATTGGCCGAAAATTTCCATGGTTGGCTTGGCTTGGCTTGGCCGGAGTTTGAAGTTGGCCGGCCAATTGGCCGTTGGCCGTTGGCCGGCCATTGGCCGTTGGCCGGCCAACGGCCAATGGCCGTTTGGCTGGCCGTTGGCCGTTGGCCGATGCCCGGCCAATGGCCGTTGGCCGCTCGTTGGCCGTTGGCTGTTTCTTGGCCGTAAGTTATTGGCCGTTCTTTAGCTATTTGTCGACGTTGGCGAGCTGGAATTTACTATTTTTATTCGTCTACCGTGCTTAATTAGGCGTCAACGTAATTAAACTTTATTTCAATAGTACAATTTACAATTTACAATATTTGTAAAATAGTTTTTCCAAACATTTAGCTCCAACCCGCGATAACCCGCGATTTAATTTTACTGGAGGACCGCAATAAAGTGATGAGACGTTCACCGCCAGACAAATTTAACAACTACGTTGTTAGCACACTTAAAATTTGCATGCTGTTAGCAAATTTAAACCTGTAGTACTGTATCTAATGTAACGTTTATACAGCAACATGTTTACGATATTATGCAGCAAAATCAAATTTTTCAACACAGTTAACGCACAAGATCAGTAAATTTGAGCTTGGCCAGCACTCGGCCATTGGCCAGCCAACGGCCAACGGCCAGCCAGTTGGCCGTTGGCCGTTGGCCGTTGACCGGCCAACGGCCATTGGCCGGCCATCGGCCAACGGCCAGCCAATTGGCTGTTGGCCATTGGCCGTTGGCCGGCCAACGGCCAATGGCCGGCCAAGCCAACTGGCCGAGATTTTCTCGGCCAACGGCCAATGGCTTGGCCGGCCAATGGCCGGCCATTGGCCAGCCATTGGCCGCACCGGCCAATGCACAACACTAGTATAAACTCAACCCAAATTTCAAATCCAACCCTATTTTTTCAACCCGGATTAATTCAACCTGGTTTTGATAACACCGGGGTCAAAGTACTCAACCCAATCTCAACCCGGGTTGTAGTTTCAACCCGGGTTGAGATGCCTGATAACTTCGGCCCCTGTGGACGCAAAAAACCCTGGTCAGGGGTGTGACTCGTCGCAGAACAGTCCCCTTCACCCAACACGGGAACATTTATGTGTTCTGGTCGGAGCACCGTTACGCAATGCATTTTGCCCTTGATTTTGCCCTCCAGCGGCTTACTTTGCCGGTCAATAGTAGCTCAATTATGCACACTTGACTATGTCTATGCACAGATATCGACGTTATCAGATGTTCCTTCTATGTTCACGATGGTGTCTGTGCTTTTGTGCTTTTGTTGTGCTTTGAGTGTGAACAGTGATGTTAGAATATTAATCAATGGTGAAAACTTTAGTTGGAGCCTTGTGCTCACCAATCAGATCAAGCCAAGGCTTTTTCTGACAAAAGCACAAAGCACAAAGAACTCCATCGAGACCCAGACATGACTGTCATGATGATAATAACTTTAAGCTATTGACTTTTTAACTGAATTAAATTTTGTGCTACATTTAAAATTGACGAACTTTGTTCCAGTATAAGCCAGAAATTGCGAACGAGGAATATTCAGCGATGCTTGGTTTGAGAAACTTTCGAAAAACTCAAAGAATAAAGCTAAAGTTCATCAGAAATTTTAGGAATAGCAAAAACAATTAGTCAAAATGTAACAAGAAGTTAGAGAATTGAAACCAAGTTAAGTCAGTTCAGCAACTGTGGCCAAAAATTCGCGGCAGTGTTTGAACCCACGAGCTTCACCGATTGAACCACTGCGACACAATCAAACAATTATTAAGCTTAGGTTCAGAACCGTAGTGTTGGGACAGTTTTGGAGAAAGCTTATATAGCAGCTATAGATAGCCCACAGATAGTAGCTACGCAGGTTTGAGATCATAGTTGCATCACCTTTACACCTTATCGGTTTCAATTTGAAGCATCATCAACAGAAATGTTAAATGTCTCCAAGCAGTATATAAAATCAGAGATGGAACCAGATTGGGTCGGTTAAGGCATCCAGCTTTTTTCTTAGGTATATTTTTTGCTCCTGAGCATTTTTGCAGCCTGAGGTTAGTTAAATCTGTCTCTACGACAAATTAATAGCTTTATCAGTTCCACGTTCCATGATCATTGTACATTCTGCATAAATCTATTTAGAACTATATGCAGGCTAGTTTTGCAACAGGGGAAATTTTGAAGATGTATAACTGGACAGATTACGCAAAACAAAATATAATGCCAAATTTCTAAGTACAGTTTCTTGGGACAAGTACTCATTACAAAACTTCGTAGACGGGTAATTTATGGTATTTTGCTGATTTCTGCATTAATTTGCAAAAAGGGTGCAGTCATATTTAATATTTTCCACGAAACTGTAGCAAATGCATGTCATAGTTATTCTTTTAGGGGTGGTGATGCAACATGAAAGTAAGAAATTTTGAGTTCTTAGGCTAAACCAAAAATGCTTTCAGATTTTGGACATTCTGCAAAACCGTTTCTCTGGGTAACCGGACCAAGCCAACGTAACGCGGTTTCATCACTGGTATAAATTACCATCTTAGGGTCTGGTTTTTACGCGGTTTAGTATCCTTGAAGAAACTGTACTAACGCATTCTAATCCAGTATGCCCTTTTGAGATTGGACTTAAGTCATTGTGCATAACTAGAGTTATGCTCAGCTGGTGCTCGAAGCCCGGAATCATCTGGAGCCTAGTCGGGCTTTTCTGACCGGTCCGCCTCAAGATTATGGGCAAATATGCAGAAGTTCCAAGTGAATGTGGATTCAATTCAAATTGAATGAAACTTACAAGTTGTAGCTGTATGTAGAGTTACAGCTACGCTCTTATTTAACTTAAAAGAAAGAATATTTGGAAATGAATTTTCTTTCTTTCTTTCAGAATAAATTTTCTTTCTTTCTTCTTGCAATAAGCCAAAGTTAAGGCAAAGGTCAAAAGCTTGAATGACAGGTGACACATTTTTAAGCATTGGCATTGTGTGCAACAAACGCACACAGCGATAACTGGGAGGGATTAAATTACACATGACCTTAGCCTTAACTTTCTTTCCTCCTTCTTTATTTTGAAAGAAGCTTTCTTTCAAAAGAATCTTTCTTTAAAATCTTTTTTCCTTTAAACTTAAATTTGAGCGTAGCTGTAAAACAGGGTTTATTTCCTGCGCACCCTGTCGGTACGTTTGCCTTCTAAAAATAAATTGCTAATTAGCCAAATTAGGATTCGCTTGAGCTGCCAATTGGAGTTTCGTGAAGTCCGATCTGGGATTGCGATCTGGGAGTTTTGGGAGTTTGGATCTGGTACCGTTTTGTGCATAATTTTGTGAAGCTTTGACACTTTTGTAAATTCATTGGCGCTGTTCTAATTTCTTGTATTGATTCACTCCCATCTGCGCGCACGTCCCATTCAGTTTCTAGTTTGATTGGGTAAGTTCTACAAATTACTAATTTGGAATTTGAGACTTGTCTGGGTTCTGTAGCGAAATGGCAGTAAACTTTGTATCAAGAGTCCATAATTCCTTTATATTATAGAAGAAGAGTAAGCCACAAGAGGGATTCTCTTCCTGGCATCGCTTAACGGTGCTCCGCCCACAATACGCGAATGTTCCCCCGTTTTGAGGGGGGGGGGGGAGGGTCGACCAAATCGACAGCGCATACCCCCCTCCGTTTAGTGGGAGGGTAGCCAAAAAGAGGTCCCCGTTTGGTGGGGGGGGTAACCAACAGCCAATCAGAATGAGCCAAACTTAGCCTGGTGGGGGTAGAGCAGAGGATTACGGTAGTTTTTGTTCTATTCGAAAATGGTCCCCGTTTGGGAGGGGGTCGCCAACTGCCAATCAGAATGAACCAAACTTAGCCTGCCTGAGCGACCCCCCCTCAAACGTAAACCCCTTTTGCACACAAGCGACCCCCACCAAGCGGGGTCCACTTTCGGCTACCCCCCCACCAAACGGGGACCACTTTCGGCTACCCCCACCAAACGGAGGGGGGTAGTATGCTTGTCGACCCCCCCCCCAAACGGGGGAACATTCGCGTATTGTGGTCGGAGCACCGTTACGCAATGCCAAGAAGAGGAGTAGGGATTGTTATACTGGCATCACACGCCACGTACATAGTTTCTGTGGTCTTCGTTTCGAATAGTCTAAGCCCAGTCAACGCATTTTATTCAATAGTTCCTTACAGTTTCTACCTACATTGACAGATTACTTGACAATATTATTCAACTTTTGCTGGTTAACAGTCGTAGCCAGCAAACCGGGAAAGGTTGTCATATAAGCTATATCAGGTATCATCGAGACATCGAAACTTAGAACATATCCGTAAACCCGGACCCATATACTTAACGTGAACTGCTTAGACCACTCCACTATGGAGTATGGAATTTTTTCTTATGATATCTTTGTTTATTCTGATGAAACATTTCAAATCCAAAGAAGCAAACTTTATAGTATTCCCTGGTGAGGAAAAAAGAAGTTAGAAGAAGCATCCAATTTTGCTGAAACGCTACGAATCTGAAACGTTACCTAGGTGAAGCTCATATTCAAACATAAAGCCCTGTGTTTTTTCCTAGTTAAGCTGTGAGGATCGAACAGCTGAAATCAACGGCACAGATAATCTATAACAGAACAATAATAACAATAATCAGAACATCTATACACAGATTTCCTGTAGAACTAAATTTTTTATTGTTTCATTTGCCCCTCTTCGAATGCTTGCAACTATTTTAAAACTTTGACATTTCAAATGTCTTGTACGTTCAATATAAGGCCAAATCAAATGAATGCTCGTGGGCAGATTGTATCCTTTTGGATGAGGGGTTCACCAATTCCATTAAAATGATTGCCTAAAGATCTGACAGATAAACAACAAATCAGCTTGGAACAAATAGCAATTATCTCTTTGTTTGGTGGAAAATAATGCTGATAATTCCTGCAGCGCTAAGCAGAATGCCGTGGTCTGGGGTGCCGCCACAAGCGCCTAGTCTTTGTGTGCTACTTTCTGTCAGTATTGAATTTAAGGCTGGACTCCAACTTCTGCTAGTCGGCTTGTGAAAAAATTGCAAAACAAAGTTTTCTACGTAATTTCGGCTTATACGATCTCTACACCAAGTGGGAAGAGGGTGTTCTGAAATTTGGTTGGTCACATTTCACTAAACGGTAACAACTTTTAATATGAACTAAAAATTCACCCAAAATTGCTACAAAATGTCACTGTTTAGGTTCGAATTCAAAATTATTATTGGTTCGGAGCACCAGGCTGGCTCAGACAATAGAGTTAGATGAAGTTATTGCAGCTTTGGGACTCGCGGGTAGATTAGTTAGATAGATTTCTCAGTGTTTAGCTAAAAGTAGAGGTAGCAGATACCTTTTCACTCCATTCTATAATATAGCTCACACAGCGACGATTTTCAGATGTTCATACTTAATAATTGGAGTTATTCCTAAACGTTCAGTTAAATTTGTAAACTGTCGTTTGCAGTGGCTTAAGCTCCCTTCCTACGAAGTGCAAAATTGACATTACTGCCACATTTTTTAGATTTTTGTTTTCTTCTGTGCCCGCTGCCCATTACTTCAGCTCCGAGCTATAAAGTAGAAACCGAGACCGTGACAGGCATTAAGGGGGGGGCTACGAATTTCACTAAAAGTTCGATGTTGGAAAGCTAGCTAGTGTTTTGCCATATAATAGTATTAGGTTTAGTATAAAATAGTTTAAATTTTGAAAGAATTTCATGCAGCGTAGCGTCCTGTGGAGCCATCAGAAGTTGGTGTTGTCGGTCCAAAGCTCGACACGACACGTACATAAACTTTGCTTCGCTCTGATCGCTATGCGCAAGGTAGGGTACCGAAATTTTCCAGAACTAGTACTGACATATAGCGCTTTGATATGGTGTGAAATAATCCTTAGATCAGTATATACTTTTCTGTGCGATACAATCAAAGTACGAAAAATTAGGTGTTGTAGGTGTATACGGGTGGAGGTTAACGTCTAATGAGCTGTGGTTTATCAAAGGAGCCCAACTTTGCTCCAATTAATACTCCAAGTATCTGTCTTAGTTTAAGTAAAAATGATGTGATTTCGTTAATCCCTGCGTTCGCAGTGCTAGATCACATTATCGATATTGTCGCTGTTATTTGGTGCCATTTCGAAGATGTGAGTCAATTACTCCAAAGTCCTGTGGCAGAATGGGCTGGAACTTTGCGCATTACAGGCCAGTGAGTGTACCAAGATGCGCAGAAAGCTAGGTCACTAATCGTTTTAATGTTTGGAAATGCTAGATTGACTTCTCGAAGTATGGATGGCAATCGCTCCAAAAAGCTCTAAGACAGTTGCAAGCGCATACTGAACGAAAGAAGCGTCATATCGAAAATAGGATTTCATATTCGGATTCAGCAGGTCAAATAACCACTATATGCACCTTTTAGGCAAAATCGGAGACAAAAACTTTTTTAACCCCATTTTTACTTCGCTTAGCTTTTCAGGCCTAAAAATAAGGCTATTTCTTAACAAAAAGTTTGCTAGCACACTAACCAGAAACCCAAATTCCTCGAAACTTACAGACACTTTGCCCCTATTAGAGCCTAATATTTGGCAAAAAGCTGGGCCCCCCCCTTAATCTCTTATATGAAAAAGGGAAGTATTCCATTTCTGACCTAATCCGTTTCATGCTTTTCATTACCGGATTTTCCCTGCTTACTGTTCCAAGCGCAACGCAATGTGAACATCATTCATCATATATATTCTGCGTTAGTGATATGCAAGTACAACTAATACAACACTATTCTAAGGTAGATATGCTGTTAGTAAGATAAGATAAATGTTCATAAATAGTCTAATAATGAACGAGTTCAGTAGGGTTCCAGGTAAAAGCATCAGTTTCGCAAAACTGATACATTTAGGACCACTGTCTTCGGTGTTTGCGATTACGAGCTAAAAAGAACCACAAACTTATTGCTGTTGGATGAGTTGAGCAATTATTAAATCAAATTGAATAATGTTATAATCTTCGATTCAAGCATTCAGTTGCAACCTGTGAGGAATTTTATGGGATACAGAAATTGCAGAAATCGGTTCCATTTGAATTTTATATAAAGATTTATATAAATTTATGTAACTTTTGCGATAAATATTTCCACATAAATATTGCGACTAAAAGCACCTTTGCAGCGTCTGGACTGCATTGTCCAAGGACGTCTCCATCGAGGGCAAGCTGAAAGCTGGTCCCTGAATCTGGACTGGCGACCACGGAAGCAGACAGTCCAGCGTGACCATTGAGACATAGCGCATTCTACAATAGGAATATACAAGATTGATAGCTAACGTATTAACTTACTCGATAGCGTCTGTTGGTCTATTTTAAAGTTCTGCTTTATGCTAGACAAATCAGATTTTTATTGAATGGATGCATTTTGACAATTTCAATTTCGAAATTAAATCTGATTTTATTTTTAAGGGGTGAGCCGGAACTTAATGTTCTAATTTAAAACCACAGACCACAAAATACAGAATTCAGAGTGAGTAAATGAAGGCACATCACGGCGTCTATTAAGCTAAGGTGTGCCTCACCTCACCCGGCATTTTCCGGCGCCAGGTTCAATGAGGGTTACGAAAAATCAGCTTACCTGAATGACAAGGGTAATTGTTGCAATAGATCTCCTCAATCAGATATTTAGGGCAGCTGAGGATTGACTCTGCTTCATTGATAACTCTACGCCGTATCTTGGTTCCGCGACCACATGGTTTACTGCAGGATGTAAACGGGCTCCATGGTGTGTAGGTACAATATAAAATGGAAACATTAAAATATTGTAATTTCACGAGAAAATGACAATGAAAAAATGAAAATAAGCAACAATATCATTTCACAACACGCTAATTCTGAGTATCAACTAACAGTTTATGTCGCAGTCGATTTCTTACTAACCTTCCTCGAAGCTGTAGTGTTCCCCACCAGCCACCATTATAGCAGCTACTGAAATTGAACTTTTTAGCATTTTGCCTTTTCAGTGCCGCGACGGCAGAGTGCTTAAAGCCATTCAATTTCTAATCCGATGATTAGTGGTTCGAATTTCATGGCCATAAAGCATTCACAAATCCCCTTGAATAAGGGACAAAGCACACATTGGTTTAGTTAGGTACTGTGAGCTCTATCCACCCCGGCTTTGCTATTCATCCTAAACCGGTCGGTGGGTACCATGAATATGGGAATTTAACAGTAGATTGAGCAGATCTTGAGTAGGCACCTACAGGTTCACGATTGCAGTCATTTTCGGGGTGGCACTGCTGCTCAAGAGAAATGAATCAGGGCATGAACGCCACGACCCCGTACCATGGGGCCAGTTTCATACAAATGGTCACGAGTTCTCGAGTCTAGTAGCTAAACTCCGCTGGAAGTTTTCGAGACCCGCTAGTCGCATTGCAAGTAACGCTGAAAATGTTAGCTTAGCTTAGCTTTTACCTCTTTGCCCCAATTTGTTCATCAAAAACTATTGACTCTTGTAATGAAGTTATATCAACAGAATAATGCAGCAGGTTATTATGTGCTGAAGGATCAGTATGTATTAGCTCCTGAATGCAAACTATATTCGTACACCAAAAGAAGGACAGGAAGAAAAAAGCTAAAAAGCTATTAATTCAACCAGGATTGCTTATTCAAGTTTTAGTCATTTACTGTTTTTACTGTTTACTGTTTACTGTTTACTGTTACTGTTTACGCTTTTACTGTTTTACTGTTGCGAATAAAGTACCCCCTCAGAATTGTCCATAAGTAATATTATGTCTTTGCCAACACTGTTAAGCTTTTATTTAACGTAAAAAAAGAATAAACGAAAATAAAATTTTTATTTGAATTTCCATGTCTTATCTTGCAACAAAACTTTCTTTAAAGGTACGAGTGCTGCTGCAATCTGTTTCTCAAAGGTCAATTTGTCACAGAAATTAATTAGCATAACAGTCTACGATTTTTAATCCTTACCAGCCGCTGGCACCGCTGGCGTGGTGATTTGAATCCTGCCGCAAAAATCACCAGCCGACGACTGTTTGCCGGGTTCCGTGATTTCTTCAGCCTTCTTGTCCACCCGTATCAAATAGACTCCAGGTCGCTCAACGTTAGAGTGAGTTGTCAGTCCTCCCCAGCCTATTTGGTCAGACTCGATTAACTGGGCTGTTAAACCACCAATGTCGGAATGATAGACGTTAGCAAAGTCGTCTTCATCACAGCTGTAGTCAACTCTGCCATAAATGATGACTATATAGTAAGCTTCACTGGTGACAATAACTGATGACTGAAAGGAATTCCGGCTGTTGTTTGGTGCATTACAACCAGTTTGGTAGCAGTCACGAAACGTGGCCAGGAAACTGATGGATGCATTGCAATAGTCGTCTCCGATTATATCGTACATTGCTTTTTCCGTTTCAATGTCATCAACAACTCTGCCTGAAAAATGACACTGAAACTCGTCTTCAAAGGCTTCTGTGTCCAGATTCCAGGTGCTGTTTTTGTCTCGGATCGTCAGCTCTCCGGATGCTTTGATATCAAAAACGTAACCTGCTCCTAGACTGTCGTAAGCCTCAATTCCTAATATTTCGGCGTCATCAGAATATTTATCAATGGTATCTCCGTGTGGCAACAAATTGTTGATATCACAATAAACAAGATCAAGTATCAGTAAAGTCAGTATCAAGACATTCAAGCAGAACATTTTCTGAAACACATTCTGATGAGATACGTCATGTCGATAATTATTGAAACAAAAGATTATTAATTCACAAATGACATGAAAATTGTCCAAAAGCTTGGATTTCTCCTGACTATGATTTCTAGCAACTCTTCAATTTAGATTTTGATTTTCTAAAATTTGAGATGGTCTGGCCTCAATTTTAAGCAAAATTTCAAAAGTCCAAAAAGGATTTAATCCTGGCACATTCTACGAATGTGTGAAATATATCTTCGGAACTTAAAAGTCCTAAATTTTGAAAAATTAACAATTTTCGGAAATTTGATTGTTCATTTGACGCATACGTTTTTGATTAATCAAAACGTTATGCACTAATTTCAAATGAACATCTAAAGGTATGCTCTCCACAAATTTAGTTTTCATGGACCTCCAAAAATATTCCAATTCATTTCTGGAAATAATTGAGAATTTTTGTGTCCACTTTTCGGCAACCGAATTTGCTCTTGTTGCAAACTTTTTCAAAATTATAGCCTCATAAAGTTTCTTTGTATTTACAGACTCAGCCGAATTTTGAGCGCTTTCAATTAAAACTATATTAGGATTAATTTCGATTATAATGTTGAGCATAAAGCATAAAAATCGGGAATTAGAAGCCGATAAAGTTGATTAGCGGGTTTTCCTTCTATTGTTTCATCAAAAAAGTTGAAAATTTTCTGCCTGGACCTGAAGCCTAATTAAAATTGCCAGTTTTAACTAAAAATTCTAGCATCTACGTTTGGGAAGGCTATCCCCCCAGTTTTAGACAAACAGACACTTAAAATTTATCAAAATTTGGTTGTTGACTGGCTGCCAAATGTGGCTTTCCTTTAGTTTTTCCTGCTGGCTGCGCCTCAGCGCGGCAGGTCCCTTATGTTTGCTCAGCCCTCCGTTTTGCACGCAAACTCCTGGCAAAATAGTCTTTTACATAAATGCACTTCTTCTGTTCTTTAAGATGGAGAGTATATAATTTGTACGTATAATTTTTAAAAAAACTGTTTCCTACTTAAATTACGTATATGTTCTAAGCCAGTCTTTCTGATTTATTTTCTTACTAATCAAAACCAGTAATGATCTGCTCTTTGTTCCAGAAGATTTGATTCTTACAGCTGGCTGACATGCAGCAATGTGAAAAGAAAGCTTGCTTTTGAGCTAGTTCAGATTAATAGCCCAGCCATTATAAGATTTCAGCGAAGGATGGTTTAAGAATAGGCGAAAGCATCAAGACCAGAAACATGTGATTATTGATTTTAAACCGTTTCGCAAGCGACAGAACAATTTGGAAGATGACTCTTATGCCTTGAGATTTTAAAATTTTACTCATATAGTCCGATAGGTTTCAGGCACTTTGTTGATAGTCAGATAAGTCCTTGCAAAGATATTATTCGGCTGCGCAGCAGGCCTACAATTTATAAAAATGTCCCTCTAGTACCATAAGTCTTTTGCAGAAAATATCGCTTGTTAAATTTATCTACATTATGTCGAGAGAGACACAGAAACCAGGTGGGGTACCAAAGCCCACTTAGGTAATAGGTCATCAGGCTGACCACTCGGGCGTACCTAACAGGGATGGTAGTCGACCCGAAACTCTCCTAAACTTCCTCGAATGTTTCCTCATCTTCCAGTTATCTATCTTATATTCCCTGATGTAAACTTCGGAAACTTTGACCTCCTTGTTAAAAAATTGTTTTAATTCTCGGAAGTAGCAAACATTGAATATTTAAGTTGCTTTAAAAATAAACTATATCTGTTCCATTTTCAATTACAGATCTGAAGACTGAAGTGCCTAATTAAACCTGACTGATTAGGTACCGCTGTAAGTTGAATGATTTTAATTTCACAACTAAATTAGACAAATCAAGAACACTAGAACAGTAAGGCCTCTAACTGAAACGCCGTAGCTCTCTCATCCTCTGTGCCGGAATGTGTTTTAGATCTTCTGTTGACGGGCCGGCGGCGCTCCCGCAAAAACATCGACCTGAAAACCGTCATTAACAACCCGACGTCGTCATTACTGATAGTAGTATAGAAAGGGGCGTTCTGGAACAGTGGCGTTAGTGGCGTTTTGTGGCTTTCCAGCATTCTGGAACAGTGGCGAGAGTGGCGTTTTCTGGCTTTCCAGCATTCTGGAACAGTGGCGAGAGTGGCGTTTTGTGGCTTTCCAGCATTCTGGAACAGTGGCGTCTAATGGCACTCAGTGGTGTTAGTGTTTTCTGTAAAGTGGCGTTTAGTGGCGGCTATGCTTTCTGTAACATTAACCTTAAGCGGCGTAGGGATTTCTGTAACAGTGGCATTAAATGGCGTTGGATGTCTGTAACAGTGACTTTAACCTTGTTTATCAATGTAGTGAGGTTCTGGTACAGTAGCGATACTGTAGTCTGTACTTTCTAGAAAATTTGAAACAGCGTAGATAATGATATAACTACATTTTTGTAGTTACGCAGCTGCTTATTCATTTTTAAATTCATGCGAGTTTATTTATACATATAATTGTTAATTTATTCATCAAAGATCTCATCCAACAATTCCTCAATCAAACCATATATTTCTTTCTTCGATAAGTGTATACAAATTCACATACAACTTGTTTTATAGAATTGCTATCTTTAATTTCAAATATGTATATCGACTTCAAATAATAAATCACTGTCGAATTAGAGTTAATTTACAGTATGCATTTTCATTTAATTAGCCTTAGGCTCATATTTTCAAGTTTACTAGTGGTATTTCAGAATACTAATCCATCAACACAGGACAGGACACCTACGTATATTTTAATCGTAACGAATAAATTTCATACGTCTAACGATAAGTTGAACATCTCACGATTCTTAATCTACAATCAACAGTCTTGATCTTTAAGTAAAACTCATCTAAGAAAGCATAGCCTTGACCTTTAAGAAAAACTCATCTAAGAAGGTTAGAATATCAGTTGTACAAAGTTTATTGCCTACCTGTGTTTAATTCTAAAACTATGGATGATGTTAAGGTTGAGATGGCGTTGCTATTTTCTAGCTGCATTTCTCTAGCTTCTGTCTTGTTGACAAGTCCCTTCACATTCCACCGTGTGCAGTTGTGATCAGTAGTAGTATAAAAAGGGGAGTTCTGGAACAGTGGCGTTAGTGGCGTTTTGTGGCTTTCCAGCATTCTGGAACAGTGGCGTTAGTGGCGTTTTGTGGCTTTCCAGCATTCTGGAACAGTGGCGTTAGTGGCGTTTTGTGGCTTTCCAGCATTCTGGAACAGTGGCGTTAGTGGCGTTTTGTGGCTTTCCAGCATTCTGGAACAGTGGCGTTTTGTGGCTTTCCAGCATTCTGGAACAGTGGCGTTAGTGGCGTTTTGTGGCTTTCCAGCATTCTGGAACAGTGGCGTTAGTGGCGTTTTGTGGCTTTCCAGCATTCTGGAACAGTGGCGTTAGTGGCGTTTTGTGGCTTAAAATCTTTCTGGAACAGTGGCGTTGGTGGCGTTTTGTGGCCTTCCAGCATTCTGGAACAGTGGCGTCTAATGGCACTCAGTGGCGTTAGTGTTTTCTGTAAAGTGGCGTTTAGTGGCGGCTATGCTTTCTGTAACATTAACCTTAAGCGGCGTTGGGACTTCTATAACACTGACTTTAAGCGGCGTTGGTATTTATGTAACAATGACTTTAAGTGATGTGTCGAGTTATTTTTGCGGCGTGGGGATTTCTGAAACTGTGGCGTTTTTGATATTAAAGTGCAATTAATTTGTGTTGAAGTTTTGTAGATCGGTGGCGGCTCAGTGGCTTCACCCCATCTAGAGCAATTTCATAGGTGGCGTTATACGGATTCATATATGTGTGGCTTTAAATGGCGTTGTTGGTTTAATTATCTTAATAATATTTTGACGTATTTGATGTATTTGACGAATGGTATCTGCTAAATTAATTTATCTTGTAGCACATGCTCTTCATTTATTAACAAAACGCCAAAATTTGAATCTATGTTTGTGTTAACTTTAACTAATAACATTAATGTTTAACCTACTTTCGTTGCTTAAAAGAAAGGAGGGAATAGACATCAACAGCACTATTCACAGCCACCACATTTCATTATGGCGTTTGCTGTAATTGCAGTTAGTTGTATTGGTGTGCAAAGTTTGGGTGATATTCCATTAGAAGTAACTTTTCTAATCAAATTCTCTGAACATGATCAACCCGAAGTGCATCATTTCTTCGTGAAAGCTCCTTACAACCTCGAAAACCTATCGATGGATCAACGCGCGGCAATTCATTTTGTGTCTTTACGAACCTGTATTCGATGGGATGCAAGTTCACAGTGATTGGGAACAAACGATGGATATCATTTCTAATATTTTGGATCAATCAGAGGTTTCTATGATTATCACTAAGGGTGCGGGACAGTGGAATTTGATTCGGCAAGCATTGATGAAGAGACAAAACTTTGTTCGGATTATGGAGGGTGGATCTATTGGATTGCCTAGCTACAATTTAATGCCTTGCGAAGAGGGTAAAAGGTGTTGTCCCGACCACATTCTGGAAGATGATGCAAAGTACTGCTCTACGCATCGAGCCTATCAGTTACTACATTCATATATGGCCAGAAGAACTGATGAAGAAAGCGATTGAACAATATTAAACGATTAACCAAAACAATATCAATCTTTATTTATCTTTACGCTATGACTTTTGCTAATCCAACTTTGTATGTATTCTGTAATGCATCGCTTATTAATAATATGATTATATTTTATTAATAATACTTAAAGTAGTGATATGCCCATGTTTGAAAATATAATAAACACAATTGTTCAATTTCTGCTTTAAAAAAATTCTAAAAGTTGACATATTTGGTGACATTAGGAAAAATTTGTAATAAAAACCTGAAAAAATTTGAATAAAAAAAGCTGCACAGTTGCAGGCATGAAAATTTCTAATAATCGAGATGGAATGTATCGCAGGCGCTACAAATGAAAAAACGTTAGATAGAAAAGCACCACAGGCTATAAGAAAAGTTTTAAAATTGCAAGCAAATAGACACAAATACGAAAGTTTTTATACTTCATATAAAGAAAGAGTCACAGACGCAAACAATTTTCATATCTTGTTAGTTTTATACCCTGAAAATAACTCAATTTTTGTCTTCTCTCACTAAAATTCTGCGGCCCTATGGGTAATTGGTCTCTGCGCAAAAAATAAGATGCCGAAAATCCCCACTTGGAGCGTATGAGCTGTAGAGCGATAAAGGATTAATACAGTTGTAATGTCCTTCGATCTATAAGATCTATACGATTGTCGATAGCAATATAAAAATCGTAATACTATAAAGTAAATGCTTTTCAAAATTAATAAGAACAAATGAAATTTCAAAATTAATAAAACAGGTTAATAAAACATGATAACAGCTTTAGAACTATGCATAAGCTATTATAAAAATAAAGTAAAGATAATACTAAAGTTACAAAACAGCTATAAATACAAATATATTGCACTATTAATTCATAGTTTGAAAGTATACGCATTGGTCCAAGCCTGCTCTGGGCACATAGCTAATTTTACTCATCTGTACAGACAGAATGCGATAATTGTAAAATCAGTCTGCAGTCTGCACACATGCATAACTATCTGTCTGGACACTTTCAGAAGTGCGCAATTTACTCATCTACCCTAGCACGCACACACACAACACACACACCACACACACCACACACACACACACACACACACACACACACACACACACACACACACACACACACACACACACACACACACACACACACACACACACACACACACACACACACACACACACACACACACACACACACACACACACACACACACACACACACACACTCTCTCTCTCTCACACACACACACACACACATACACAGACACATACACACACACACAAACACACACACACGCACACACATTAAATTAACACATTAAAATCATAGGGATCGCGGTGGCAAAAAACTGATAAACAAGAAATCAAATACTGAGCAAGGAAGATAATATGAGTTGATGGAACATGTAAAATGGCCAATTTTTCGAATGGCCAATATAAAAAATGGCAAACGACTGTATATATGTGAATCTGGTAAACCGAGAAAAAATAACACATACACACACACACACACTCACACACACACTCACACACACACTCACACACACACACACACACACACACACACACACACACACACACACACACACACACACACACACACACACACACACACACACACACACACACACACACACACACACACACACACACACACACACACACACACACACACATATATATATATATATATATATATATATATATATGGCGGCGTAATCGAGATGAGGTTTAAAGAAAATTTTCGAAATAAGATCATTTAGCATTCTAACACCCTCCGCACCATCCCGAGTCAAAAATTCAATATTTTCTATCAGGGCGGTTTCTTCCAATATCCGAACGTTTGGTAGTATCTATACAGACACCACTATATTCATTCAAAAGATCTCACTGAGTTTCATAGTTTCGCTTTTTAAAGTCACATTCTAGCTTTTCTCTACCGATTTTCTTGTTTTTGGGTCGAAATCCCCCCCAATTGCTGGTTTCTATCTAAAGCAATCGCCTGACAAATTTGGAAAAAGTAGGCAAAATACAGGTTACGCACACATTTCAACTCATTTCTGTATAACGAAGAGCGATTTCACAATAAATAAAATGTCGTCTCCAGCTATTTGATGGAGGTATCGAATGATATAACCAATGTCTAGCGAAAAACATTTACTTGAGACTGCAAAAAATTCTGAAATATTTAAATCTGTGTTAAAAATATTCTAGAAAAGCAACATTAGTTTCATGGTATGCATAAAAAGAGAAAACGTCAAGCTGCATTTTGATATAAAAATGGCTTCTCAACTCCAAGTAATGAATGAATAATAATAGTGTAAACTTTATGTGACCAAATGGAATCACCACCTGTGGAGAATCTGATTAAAAAACCAGTTTGATCTTGTTTTTAATGTTTAATGATTACGTCTTCTTGCGAAAGGAAATCACAGCTGTACATCTTTTGCTTTGCAACAAAAGGATGCTTCCGTAGAATTACCCTCAAGAATTGCCCGTAGCCCCTCATAGACACACTCTCATATTACCAAAACTTGAGAGCCATCAAGTCAGTCATGTGCCCACAGGTGGACAAGGGGGGGAAAGGGGGGGGGGAATTTCCCCCCCCCCCGCGGCGAAGTCGCCCACAAGGAGTCGCGAAATTGCTCTCACAAGGGGTAAGAAAATTGGCCACAAGGGGTAAGAAAATTGCCCAAAAAATAAGTTTTACGACAAAAATTTCCAAAAATTTTCCGGCTTCGCCGGAATTTTTCACTTAAAATTACTATTTTTAGCTAAAAAACGTCAAAAAAACGTGTTTTAGCTTAAAAATTGCTGTGTTTTGCTAAAAATAGGCTAAAATAGCTTAAAAATCGCTTTCAAAAGTACCCCAAAGTAACTGTAACTGTGAGCTACAATTTAGCCTAATATAGAAGAGTAGGTTCTAGCAAGAGTATATAATGATATAAGGGTATGCCGCTAAGCAGGCTCTATGTTATCAGAGCAAAAACTATACTGTGTTCGCCAACTGCTGACCACACTCCGCAAATTATAGACCCATCACTTCAGCACGTTCACATGCAAGTCTGAGTATCCCGTTTCGAGCAGGTATATACTGGTTTGCGCGGGGCTGGGACACCAGGGTCTAATTTGCGTGGGGCGGTCAGCCGTTAGCGAAGAGAGCATAGTTTTTGCTATGATATCAGAGAGTGTGCCTAGTGGTATAATCTTATTTTTATGTTAGGTGGTGGTGGTCACAGGTGGACAAGGGGAGGGGGAATTCCCCCCTCGACGAAGTCGTCCACAGGGGGTCGTGAAATTGCTCCCACAAGGGGTAGGAAAATTGGCCACAAGGGGCAAGAAAATTGCCCAAAAAATAGGTTTAGAGACTATAATTTCCAAAAATTTTCCGGCTTGCCGGAATTTTTCCTTTAAAATCACTATTTTTTGCTAAAAAAAACGGTCCGAAAAACGCGTTTTGGCCAAAAAAATCTCTATCGCTGTTTTGCTAAAAACTGGCATAAATCGCTTAAAAATCGCTATCAAAATTACCCCCTATTGAAAAATCGCTCTCACAAGGGGTACCCGAATTTGCTTCCACAAGGGTCAGTGAAATTTGACCTCCCGCGATTAATAACGTGAGTGCTGTGGTTCTAACAATTCAGCCATTGGCATTTCCATTAGCTATTCACATTTGATTTGAACAATTTGTAATTAACCATTGATGATGAAAAGAATTTTAAAGAAATATAGTTGAATAAGCTCAGAACTTGAATTCGGCTTTCAGTTCAGACTTAAGTTCAAATCCTGAGAGTGGATCACTGTAACAAAATGCAAAAACAACTTTCCATGAATTTCCTGATCAAATGCTTAAAAAGAAAGCAGGTGACGATGTTAAATTGGTAGTTGAGTTTATTGTGTTAGTAAAGTTTATTTAACAAAATAAATTTGGGTTTAACATGGATGAAATACTTTGCTTCTATTACTACTAGACGCTAATTTTGCTTAATTTTGCATCTGATTACGAGATTAAACTAGTGACTAATGACCATTCCCAACCATTTTCATATTGGACCCATTTTTGCAAAAATCTCCATATTGAAGAGCTTTAAAATAAGAAACGATATCTTTCAAATGATGCTCATATTAGGAAGTTTCCATCATTGTCAATTTTGATCGCTTTTAGACTATCTAGAATATATTTTATTTGATGTGAATGTCTACAAGTACGTCACCCAACCCCTAACCAGGGCTGGGCAAGACTTAAATTTCACCGAGACCGAGAACGAGACCGAGACCAGGGTATCGAGATCGAGTCCGAGACCGAGACTGGCCAAGTCTCGGCTTTTGGACGAGACCGAGACCGAAACTGCGAATTTTAAGCTTAAACTTAATTTCTTCCAGTTTTTGAAGCTTATGTCCATTATTAAGGACTTTTACGCATAGATAAAAGGTTTCTACACCATTTCGTTCCATTGAATTAAAATGTTCACTAAAAATTTTTCAAAAAATTTCCGATCTCGGTCCGGGATCGAGTCTTTTGGGTGAGCGAGATCGAGTCCTAGACGGAGACTACCAACCCTACCCTTAACCACATGCAAGGATTAGCTAAATCGCTCAACCCTTGTGAAAGTGATAGCACTTTATATTAATTAGAATTTGTTATGGCCGGATTCATCATTTTTGATTCCGCGCCCCCCCCCAGCATGACCCGATGCTCTATAGCTAAATTATGTGCATTTCGATGCTTTGTGCCTACAAATTTTATCTGCTCAACGATAGCTTTCAAATGTAAGCCGTATGAGCACATTTGAACAACTTTTGATTTACGTATAGTCTCAAAGTTCCAATGCATATGTCAAAATTCGGCTAAGGGTAACCGATCAGTTATCACCTACATTCTGTTAGCTTAGCGCGCACAAATTAACCGGTTGAGGGGTATGTTAAGGTTAGCTTTCTGCGCAGAGAAGTTTACATACATCTACATAAGTCTACATAAGTAGAACAGAATTTGTGAATAAATTCTATTTAAGTTATAATCAAAAATTTAATAATAGATTACTTAGCTCTTAAACAAACAGAGATGTTCGTAAAAAATGCTAGCAGCCTCAAGTCTGTGATAGAATCACAGTTGTTGAATTCCTTTGATTTGATATAATTGCTGGCTACGTTACTATTACGGTTGTTTGTAATGTCAATGCCGTCATAAGCAATCGATACAATCACAGTTATTAATAAATGAAGCATAAATTAGTAAAGTGTAATTCATTAGTTGTCTTTAAATAGAATGTGATTAAATATATACTATATTTATTACCAAATTTGATTATAAAATTATCGCCAGGGATGCTATCACCGCTTTCTTTCAAATCAACTGTTTTGCAAATCTAGAAACTTACTGTAGAATCCTTGTTTTCATCAGAAGATGGAGCTGCACCTGCTCTGGCCCTTTTTTCTTCAGCAGGTTGTGGGTGATCATCATCGTCATCAATCACAATTTCAGGAATTCGTCTCTTAGCTTGCTTAGAGACTGAGTTAGATTCCCAAACAACCTTAACATCATCCATAGTTTTAGAATTAAACACAGGTAGGCAATAAACTTTGTACAACTGATATTCTAACCTTCTTAGATGAGTTTTTCTTAAAGGTCAAGGCTATGCTTTCTTAGATGAGTTTTACTTAAAGATCAAGACTGTTGATTGTAGATTAAGAATCGTGAGATGTTCAACTTATCGTTAGACGTATGAAATTTATTCGTTACGATTAAAATATACGTAGGTGTCCTGTCCTGTGTTGATGGATTAGTATTCTGAAATACCACTAGTAAACTTGAAAATATGAGCCTAAGGCTAATTAAATGAAAATGCATACTGTAAATTAACTCTAATTCGACAGTGATTTATTATTTGAAGTCGATATACATATTTGAAATTAAAGATAGCAATTCTATAAAACAAGTTTTATTTGAATTTGTATACACTTATCGAAGAAAGAAATATATGGTTTGATTGAGGAATTGTTGGATGAGATCTTTGATGAATAAATTAACAATTATATGTATAAATAAACTCGCATGAATTTAAAAATGAATAAGCAGCTGCGTAACTACAAAAATGTAGTTATATCATTATCTACGCTGTTTCAAATTTTCTAGAAAGTACAGACTACAGTATCGCTACTGTACCAGAACCTCACTACATTGATAAACAAGGTTAAAGTCACTGTTACAGACATCCAACGCCATTTAATGCCACTGTTACAGAAATACCTACGCCGCTTAAGGTTAATGTTACAGAAAGCATAGCCGCCACTAAACGCCACTTTACAGAAAACACTAACACCACTGAGTGCCATTAGACGCCACTGTTCCAGAATGCTGGAAAGCCACAAAACGCCACTCTCGCCACTGTTCCAGAATGCTGGAGAGCCACAAAACACCACTAACGCCACTGTTCCAGAATGCTGGAAAGCCACAAAACGCCACCAACGCCACTGTTCCAGAATGCTAGAAAGCCACAAAACGCCACTAACGCCACTGTTCCAGAATGCTGGAAAGCCACAAAACGCCACCAACGCCACTGTTCCAGAATGCTGGAAAGCCACAAAACGCCACTAACGCCACTGTTCCAGAATGCTGGAAAGCCACAAAACGCCACTAACGCCACTGTTCCAGAATGCTGGAAAGCCACAAAACGCCACTAACGCCACTGTTCCAGAACGCCCCTTTTTATACTACTACTGATCACAACTGCACACGGTGGAATGTGAAGGGACTTGTCAACAAGACAGAAGCTAGAGAAATGCAGCTAGAAAATAGCAACGCCATCTCAATAAACAAATAGTTATATTAAATTAATGCGTCATAAACCAATCCCATTTGAATAAAACTCAGGTTTAGGATAATTTAGATTTATGTAATTTTAGGACTTAGGTAATCGAAAAATGGCACCGAGCAATGGATATATATTCTACTAAACGTGCATCTTCTTATCGAACCAAGGGTTTTATCCAGTGCTGGGACTGTTTGATCCAGAAAGAGCAAGCAAAATTATGCATGAGTCACAAATATTTAGCTCTGAGTCACGCATGATTCGACCAAAAATAGACTTTTTATTGGTTCTTCAAAAGTCGCCGGGCTAGTCAAGTTTCGAACTATATGCTCTTTTTATGCCTGCGGATAGCCCTTCAAGAGTGCACCATAAGTCACTGTTCAGAATTTAATGACACTGCAAAGAAAAGCGCAATTTTTAATTAGAAATACTAATATAAGATAGTAATCTAACTTGTTTGAAACGTGTAATAGTCCGCTCATCTAACGTGGCCACTGCTGAGAATAAAAAGGTGGTTATCCCAGAACAACTGAAAATTTAATTGAAAATTCTATGCAATCTGAATACAGTTTTATATTTTGGGCAACGGCAAAATATTAGTAAAAACGGGCACGGGCAGGGCCAGGGGTTTCTTTCTAGCGTGCGGGCCGAGTCGAAATTGGGCATTGCCGGGCCTGAAAAGTCAGGCCCGTAAAAGGTGATGAGGGTGCTCAAATAATGCAACCACCTAAGATTGCTGAGAGCCAAAGACTGCGAAGAAGCTGGCAGTTCGTCTGTTCAAATAGTTGATTAAACTAATTTGCATAACTTGATTACGTGACGCGTGTTTAAGAAAATGAAGCAAACGCCCAGACTGTCAGCCGACAACTGGACCTACAAAAAAGATGACCAAAATCGCCACTTGAGCCATATGGCCCATCCGGCATTAAACTGTTGAAATTTAGTTTAATTGGACTGAGTTGGAATGAATTTCTTCAATTCGTGAACTTTGGCAAAAATTGAAACGGGATTGAGTTTATTCCGAACTCATACATTTTATTAATTTTGTTTGGGTTTGAAATAAGAGATTGAAAAACTTAACGAAACTTTTTGAACTGATTAACGTCAAATAACTCAAGACAAAACATTTCAAAGAAAAGCTAACAAAGGAAAGGTTGCATTGAGTTCGGATGAGAAATATCTTGGAAAGCCGAATTGCAAAATTGCTCCAGCATGCCTAATCTCATATACATTGGTTTAGGATTTGTCTGTTGCAAAATATTAAGATACAATAAAAGCGATTCTAGCTTGAATGTAAAGCAAAATTTAAAGGTATAAAGTATCACGATCATCAGTGAGTCGCCGCAGCCGAACTTTGAAGTATATTTTTATTCTAATAGCTTAACCATTTAATGCCTGAAGTTACATTTTTGGATGGCATTTTTTACTGGGAGCATCTAGATAGATGGGACTGCACCAATCGATAGAGAATCAATTGCTCTACATTTTGAGTGAGCATTAAGGGGCCTCCGATGCACCCAGGGCCCTGTTGCATAAAAGTTTTATCAGTCTAGCAGTCTAACAGTCTATCAGTTTAACAGTGGTTTCTGTTGCATAAAGTATAACACTGTAAACTGAAAATTAACAATGTTATCACAGTAAATCTAACAGTTTTTGTTGCGTATACTTCAACAGTGTTAGTATTTGACTGATAATTTAGAGCTAACAGTCTATCAGTCGTATGGTCACCGCTAGGTTTTCCAGTAGAGAGTTCTTGGATTTTGGTAAAATTTAGTGAAGTCTGTAGAATTAGTTGCATTGTTAACTGTCTGTATTTTTAGTAAAAATACGGAATTAACATCTTTTCAACTTACTTTCACGCATTTAACTCAATTTATGTTAAGAATTGGGCGCAGTATTCTAATTTTTCGACTTATTAATTTTTTATTCTGACTATCCTTGCTTATTAAGTAATATTTTCTATCGCATTCTATCTATTTAGTGATTATCGCAATGGCTGGATTGACATTGGATGTATGTATGACACAATTGACATATATATTGTCTCGTATGTATTGACATGTACATAACTACATGTACATGTACGACTACTGTAGTACTGCATGTATAACCCATCCAACACTTGAGAAGCAAATTATCACCGCCTTTTTAAAAGATGAAAGTAGTAGATTTATGGCGGTACGGCAAAAGCTAGCTATGCTAGCGAACTTTTGTGCTGTTAATTACACTATGATTTCTTTTTAGGTATAAGCCAGGAACACTTACCTTATATTTCATAAGATTTTGTTATTATTACCTAATATTTCATAAGATTTTTGTTATTATTATCTAATGTTTCATACGATTTTTGCTAAAATCACGTCATATTTTTTAAGTTTCCGTATTGATGTCATTCAATACGGTGTCATTCAAAATTCATGTCGGATGTCATTCGGAAGCAAATGACCTCGACGCTTACAAAAATTTTCAAAAAATTTCAAAAAATTTAAATTCACAATTTAGATTTTTTTATAAAATTACGTAATTTAGATTTTTCATAAAAGTATGCAGTGTTGGGTGATATTTTAACGAAAATGACATGGAGATTGCGAAAATCTAAAAATGGAAATAAATTTATGTTCCTGCTCTATTTGAGTTTGAATGTACCTCTCTTTTCTTTTTAATTTTATTTGGAATATGCATAGATACACAAAGAGCACCAATAAATTACAATTTCTTTTTCAATATCATATACATCAACAAGCAGTGTACAAAATGAAATAAAGGCAATAATGCCTCCATGGTTTACATTGTCACAAAAAGTGTTTTGAGCAACCAGTCTAATATGCTCAAGGAAACAGCCGGATCCGTTGGGGACGGGCATATCCAAATTATGGTTGGAAAAATTGTTTTTCACAAAGTTATGTATTTGCATCCATCATTCAAGACCTGTATAGCTTCTGTGGTTTTGTCTGGCGCACTCAAAGACCAAGTGTGCCCCAAGTCGCGTTGTGAAGCGTCCACAAATGTGACAAAGCAGTAGTCGCTTCGGTTGTCTGCTTGTCAGTAGTTTTGGAAGTGAAGGCTTCTTGCGCGTCCAAACTCCAAGGGCAACCAAATCAAGAATACACTGGCAAGTTTTAGATTTCAGACAAGTCTTACAGCGCTTAGCCATCCAAAATGAAAGTCTAAACTTTTCCGCCATTTATGAAGCTTGCATTACCAGAACGGAGGCAAGTCATGCTACTACGCATGAGCTACTTTCTTAATGTCGCATATCCATAATTCTAAGTAGGTCATCTAAGCGTGAATTTACATACCATCTAAACATAACCTGCCTATCATAAGCTAAGCACAGCTTCCATTCCAACTCTTACGACTCGTATGGACATAACAAACTTTCAGTTTCGTTCATGCTACACTGCTGACTTGCACAATCTCGTATAAAATGTTGCAGTTGGTGAAATTTCTTCGCTGAAAAAGCTTTTCGCTTTCCATTTTGAACAATAGCTACGCTTCAATCTGAAAGCAACTCAATGGTTACAGGTGAAAACGACTCCAACACCTGTGTAGGTAGCGAAATAATAACAGAGACTGTAACTACAACAGTCAACGTTATTGACACAGAACCAAGTATGATAATCTTCTTTTTCTCCATAACTATATAATTTTTACATTCTCCCCTTTAATACCTTCTCCCATGTAGGATTTCTGTTTTTGTCAAGTTTGAGTAGAGCATTATACTCGGCTACACAGAAAATGACAACTGATGCACCCAGGGATTCTTTATAGTCAATTTTAATTCTGATTGTACCATATTCCTCGGGGCTAATATAGTTACAATCAGCAGAATGGTCAGGGGTCAAATCAACACATGTAATAAAGAATCCCGTTCTATATTCACCCCACTTGAAAGGGGTGCACGGGGGGTGGCCAATCCAGGTCTCACATACTCACCGAAATGATACCTATATGATTTCTTGGAAGAATTGACGCACCAAAATGATTCCTACATGATTTTTTGACGATTTAGACTCGGAGCCAA
>JASAND010021629.1:0-12884 GCA_030248195.1 Trissonchulus latispiculum
CATCATTAAGAAGAAAAGTGTAATCACTAAAAATAACTTAGCGTTTTGGAGAAATAGACCATATTCTGGACATCATTGTTGAAAACCATTGAGCCATCTTCAGGAGGTCACTGTTGGAGATTGGAGAGCCATTGTCAGGAGACCATTGAGGCTGGAGATCGTTGAGCCACCTTCGGGAGATCAGGATTGGAGATCAGCTCTAAGAGATCAGGATTGGAGATCAGCTCTAAGAGATCAGGATTGGAGATCAGCTCTAAGAGATCAGGATTGGGGATCATCTAACTTATTTGGAGATGATCTAACTCAGGAAGATCAAATCATTTGCTTGAGATCATTTTTGCAAATTGTAACAGGACTTGAGGGCAGAAATCGTGAGGGCAGAAATCCTGAGAGCTGAGTTGTTTATCAGTTGATTCGAAAATTTCTTAAAGTGCAGCCGCTTCCAGTTACATCAGCGGATTCTAGAATAATTTATACAATTAATGCTTGGACATTGTTAAATAATTACATTCCATATTGATGATCGTTGGTCTTCTTCACAAATCCGTGGCATCGAGATCCTTCCTCACTGATTTACTAGTTTTAACCCTTTTTTCCGCCATTTTGAACAGGTTTTAACCTCAAATTTTACCAATTCCATTACAACCTCCACAAATAAAATGGTTAGGCTTTTGACTAGGGGGAAAGACCAAAACGTTCCAAAACTCAAGATTTCCGACAAAATTAAATCATAGCCCAATTCCTCTTCCACGTGCATCGTTAATCAGTCCATTCGTTTTCACATACAAGCAACACAATCGACAGGTACTAACTTCTATTGCAAGAAGGACGGATAAAGATTAAAATAACTAATTACTGCGTATATTGCGTTCAAGTCTTCTAATCTAACTACCTCATACACTAATATTAATTACTATCAATTACCTCTTACTTCCTTGCTTATTAGCTTCTTTATCATAAATACTGATCATTAATTACACCTCATATTTCTTCTTAGGTGGGGTCGACCTTCTGTGGGTCCGTTCCGCAACCACCATTACTTCTTCTTAAGGGGGGTCTACCTTCTGTGGGTCCGTTCCGCAACCACCATTACTCTTTACTTCGTCGTTCTAACCTAATTTGCATATTTCTATTTCAGGTGGGGTCGACCTTCTGTGGGTCCGTTCCGCAACCACCATTACTCTTTATTTCGTCGTTCTAACCTAATTTGCATATTTCTATTTCAGGTGGGGTCGACCTTCTGTGGGCCCGTTCCGCAACCACGATTACTCTTCACTTCATTCCTCATATACTATACGATTCGGTATACTTCAGACTGATCGGGGTAACAACCCGATTTCGTAAAATCTGGGTAACAACCAGATTTCTTAGCATCGGGGTAACAGCCCGATTACTTATCACTTGCTTTATATATTTTCCTTGTCCCTTATAGAAATTAAACGAAGTACCGGCTATCTTTTTAATACTTTCCGTTTCACACATACATTTCCGTATCGGACAATTATTTCATAAAAGACCGGTTACCAACAATCGATATCAAAAATGCAAAACCTAATCATCAATTACAAAACCATAGCTCCATTTCAGATTCCAAAAATCTACTACTACTGCAATTACTTCGCAATCAGACTTCTATAATCAATAACTTGCAAAACTGTCCCGTAAGCTTATTCCCTTCTTATTAAAACTGTTTTCCCTTCCTCTATCACTCTGATTCTATCCTTCACGAACAACCGGCAAAAGTACAATGCTACCACAACAGGTACAGATGCAAGCACAATATATTCGAACAAACAATTCCTCTGTGAACTGAACCATTTCCTGAACATTTCCTATTTTAAGGGCAAAGGTCTCATTTCGCTTTTGGTATGAAAGATCATCTCTTCAAAATCTGTCACAAGCAAATAACAACTATACAAACACATAAGTATCATCAATTAAGCAAAATTAAAAAAGTCATATACATCATCACTAAACCTGTACACAGTGCAAAATCCCTAGCTACTAGCCGTTTAGTGATCCTACGTAAGGCAATTAACTATACAACAGTCACATATAATTATCAATCATAGGTATATAACACTAATAACAAAACAATTATAACCAATATCCGATACCACTACTCAATTATCTTTTTTGGCGAATTTTCGGTTATTCAAACACGCATATGCCTTCTTGCCTTCTTTGTACATTTTTCTTGCCAGATCCTTTCCGTTCACCCATTTGGCAATTATTACAACATGACAAATACAATTATTCACACATTCAATAAAATATACATATAACTGGGCTATACATTAATAATCGACCAATCCAATCAATAATCATATGACCTTCTTTTTGTGGTAATTTTCTGATAGTATCTCCAAAATGCATAAAAGAAACTTTCCGCACCAAATATTCACAATACACCCTAGATACCAGTAAACAGATATAAACATATAACGATCCTTACGTAATATTTTTGGTTTTTATGATTAATGAATTTTTTGTATTTTTTAAATATGCTTCCTTTTTTTTGAAATTTTCCTGTTACGCGTTTCTCACACTTTATATACAGAATCGGCCAGTCATACTAGGGGGCTTCAGGGGACTTTATTTACTGGCCATAGGGGTCGTAGGTGAGGATCTCATGCAAATAATCCTCCAATTCCTCTTCAGGGAGAGGGGATTCCAATTCTCGCTGACGGGATTCGTCAGTGGTTGCCCGGATGGCACGGGCCTTCTCATGAGCGATTGTCTTCAGTTCCCCAATTTGTCTCCAATACTCGATCACAGGTATGATGCCTGCGTCGAGACAGCTATCCAGGGCCCTCAATGCCCTCTGGATGTAGGCAGGTACGCTGTCCCGCCATTCCACCGGCAGGAGGAGGGCCTTGATGTCCAATGGGGGAAGGGGATCCAGATCAGGATCTTGCTCGTCGGAGGTGACTCCGCTCTAATTGAGGCCGAGGGCGGCCTCAAGTCGCAGCAGGAGGGGATCATTGAGGTCGTCTTCGGGTGGCGAAGAATCGTCCGTTTCCTCCGGCTCAGACTCGCCATCGCCAGGTGTGCGATCCCGGGCGAGATCCATCTCTTAACTTTCCTCATCATTCCTATCCGCCAAAGCAGAAAATGGTGAGTTTTCCGACTGGGGGGAGGGAACATCAGCAGGAGCCTGCTGTTCGGCTGGAGGGCCATCTGGATGGCGGAGGGTAGGATATGGGGGGGAATTTTCCAAAGGGCGGCTCAGGGAACAGGGGCCGCTCCACCTTGAACCCGGGAGTGTTGATAAGGAGGATAATATCTATCATCAGGTCTTCCAATTCCCGCAGGAAGAGGGCAATATCCGCTTCCGTCATCCGCTCGATGTTAATTTTCAGGAGAAAGTTTCTGAAGGCGGACTGAATTTCGTCATGCGGGGTCATGCCGGGGAAGGGTCGAATGTGGTTTTCGAATTGGATGAGGCTGTCACGCAGCCTCAACCCGTCAGCGTCCATGTGGGCCTTGTACCCCGGGTGCTGCATACCGACGAGGTAGCGCTTCATTTCCTCCACCAATTTGAGGAGGTGGGCGGCTCTGTAGGCCGAGGGAGTGTGGAAGGGATTGTCATTGAGATCCTTCCTCTCGGTATATTTCCCGGCTGAATGCGGGATTTTGACGGAGCACTCGGTTGCTGCCTTCGGCTCTCCAGGCTTGGCAAAGGGCGTGTTACATTGTGGACACACGTTCACAGCGGTTGACTGGGGGCCACTGTAACGGGCCGGAATCCCACATAGGGGACACGTGGACTAGGCACTGGGGCCCTGTGCCTGATAGCCTGAGCAGTCAGGTGAGGGGAAGGGGCCCGAAGTCCTGGAAGAACCATAGGGTTCCTGAAGGACAAGTTCTGAGACACCGTCATTAGCGGGCTATAGGACTGGGGAGTTGTATCCATAGCCTGATTGTCGTTCATCTCCGTCCGGTGATGGTATGTTTTCTGAAATTCATAAATTAATGTCAGCTTGGCAAGCAGGATATATAAATATAGCCTCATCCTCCAATTACTGCGTATGCGTTCAGAGTAACAACCTGAGTGCATTATTTCTCAATTGGATAACAATCCGTAGAGTTTGGCAGTAGGCATAGTATGACGGCGATTAGCCAACAGTTTATAATATTAATCATGGGTTGATAACAATCACCCTTGTTATATTTGAAGCTTGTTGATGGCAATCAACTTTTAACGTGAAATGCAGCCATGGGGGTGACAACCCCAAGCTTTTGTCTGTTTGAAACAAGATCTGTCCTTAAAAGGTCTAAACATCGCTACGATTACACCCCACGATACATATCTTAGGTAAGCAGGACATGGTGCAAAACATGCACAACACACAACATGTATAACATACACACACACACACACACACACACATATATATATATATATATATATATATATATATATATATATATATATATATAGTTATTACAGCCGTTCCTGGTCCGTTCAATGATTGCAGCAACGCTTGCAGGGAGGCTAATAGCCTCGGCGGTTCTTGGGTGGCGGCCCAAGGGAAAGAGTCATCAGATTGGGAACGTGAGGAGAGTCCCGTTTCCTTTCAGTGGGGGCCTGCGGTCGTCCAGAAGGCGTGTTGGAGGACGGCCGCGAACGCGGGGGAGACCGGTCGCGCCGCTTTCGATCTTCCCGGCGGAGGGGGCAATAGCTCCGTTGGTATCGGTGGGAGCTCGAGCTAGAGGGGGTGCTCCGGGAAGTAGGGCAGGCGGAGGGCGGAGTAGGGTGCCGCGGCTTAAAGATTGGGATATCTTTCAGCGGCCGCTTCTGCCGGTAAGCGGAATAATTATGCCGCTTGATATCCGGAGCCATCAGGGCTTCGCGGACACGAGGATAATTATCCGAACAGAGGGCATAGGTCTGCCCGTTCGGGATGGCAATCGGGTCCTGGGGCCGGAAGTGCGTACCATCCGACCTGAAGGTGTAGCACCCCCAGGTCAGGGCCACCCAGCCAGGGTCTTTCTTCATCTGCTCGGTCGGATTGCATGAGTCGGGCACATAGACGATGGTCGGAAAGGCCCGGACCATAGGAATGGGCTCATGATAGCCCTGTGTCTGGGTGAAGACCTCAGACAACTTATTGGCCTCTGCTTGGTACCCGGCGCCAAAGTCCATCTCCTCGTTGATCTCCCTGACCACGGTGATCTCGGGCAGAACAAAGATCTTCGTCAACACCGGCGATCTGATGACGTTGACCACCCGTAAGCACCGGGCAGGATTTGCTCGGTGGATGGGAAGCAGTAGGGGAAACTGGAATCCACCGATCTCTTTCAGGACGTCAATGATCTGGTTATTCTGCAGCGCGCAACCCCCAACGATAACAACTCGAGGGTTGGCGGCGTACAGACCATTCAGGTCCTTCAGGTAAACCCGAAGGAATTCTAGGATTTGGCCCATGATGTTTGTGGCCTGTTTGTCATGAGCCACATTGAGGGCCAGCTGATCGGCCTCCTCTTTAGAGGCGCTGAACTCCTCGCAGCGCAGGTTGAACAGTTCTTCACCGATACCCCAGAAGGGGTCTCCAGTGGCTTTCAGGAGTCGGCGGTTGCCGGTCGCCATCAACTGATCCCTGAAGTGGGGAATGGAAAACTTGGATAGGGCGATCCCGGCCATGACAAGGGCCTTGAAGGGTAGGTAGGAGTGGGGGTAGGGGAACAGGCAGCTGAGTTGGATCTCCTCACGGCCCTTCTTCTTGACCAGCTTCGGTTCTTTCTCCTTCAGGATGTCCTTGGAGACCTTGTAGGCGCCAGTGAGGTCTGAGAGGAGGGCATGGAAAGTGTGCTCGGCAGTGAGCCTTTCCTTTTTCAGGTGCCTGATCATAATTGGCTTCCCATCAGCATCCTTTCCAGGATGCGCGGCAAAGTTGGAGAGATCCTTGTGGGTCTCCGAATCGCTTCGGAACCACAAGAAATCACCAGGATTTTCAGGGGCATATGGAAGCTGGAAGATGGACAGCTTCCTGAGCTGTTCCAGCGCACTCTGGTGAAGCTGCAGTTGGTTCATGTTGTTTCTGAAATAAAGCAGTCAGTTTTCCATTAATTTTCGGGGCCAATTACAATATGTTGGTCACTAGTTACGCTAGAGGTGTCAACTCTTTCCGCGTTTACTTAAAGCGTAATAATGAGGGTGAACTTCCGCGTTTAATTCAGAACCTCTTTTAGGGTAACAACGTTGGTTCTTTTCTTTGGTGACAACCAAATGTGCAGGCGTTGTGCTGAAAATTAATTTATAACCGGTACTAATCATTTAGCATAACTATAGATAATATTTACATCATTTCTAGTTACAAACATGGGCATGCTAAAAACACATAACATATAAATGGTGTGAAACGGAGGGAGTATTTCTCCCCTGGCAACTCTGACTTACATTCCTTGAACTAAATAACAATACCTCTAATCGTGCACATGCAAACAATTACTTATGCCCCTTCTACATACTTCGCAATCAGAATTCTAAATACATCTTCCAAACCAAATTTTACACAAAATTATTAACCCTTTATTTTACAATTGACCCCCCCACCAAATTGACAAATTTTCGCGACCCCCCCCCCCCAGATTTTTCAGACTTTAGCTAGGCCCCCCGATTTTTGGCCAAAAAGTGGCCAAAAACGGCAAAAAAATCGAAAATTTAGGGGTTTTTTGGGAAATTTGGCGGACCCCCCACCCTCCGTCGGAACCCCCCCCCCCAGATTTTTTGCCCAGCCACACCTATGCCCCCGAGTCCCCGACCCCCCGACGAAAAAGTTTTACCGCCACCCGGTCACTAAATCCTGGATCCGCCAGTGGTCGGGACCATACATTAACACGGGGTCCGATTCTGGGGGGGGTCTACCCCGACCTCGGCGAGGGGTCTGCCCCTGAAAAATTCCAAAATTTTAAGGGGTCTGCCCCAAAATTAACAAAAATTGCGAATTTTTAACGTTTTTGACCAAAAATTAGTAAAAAATGACAATTTTTAGGGATTATTGCGGAATTTTTTGAAAAAATTGCTAAAATTTACTAAAAAATTACCTATTTTTGGTAAAAATTGCTAAGGGGTATTCCCTTTTTTCGTTTCTGGACGAGAGGGTCTGCCCTTTTTTCTTTTTCGCTGAGGGGGTCTACCCTTTTTTTGTCGGTCTGGGGGGGGTCTGCACCCCCCCCCCATTCCCCCCCCCCCACGTTATCCTATGGTCGGGACCATAGTTTCCCTGGAAATTTTGGTTGGGGGGGCAAACTTCGAAAATTTGGTGGTCGACCCCCGAAATGTGATGGGGAGCACCCCCCCCTAGAACCCCCCCCAAAATTCGGACCTCAGAAAATTCAAAAAATGGCCTAAAAACGCAAAATTTTCTGTATTTTAACGCTTTTTTGTCAAAACGGCTTGTTTTTATCGTTTTAGGCGTGTTTACACCGTTTTAAAACCGATTTTAAGCCAAAATTTGAGAAAAAATTATCAAAAGATGACCATTTTTTAGCAAAAGTTAGCTAGCTTTTTGTCCCCAAGAAGTGCTGGGGGGGTTTGGGGGGGGTAACCAAAAATGGGGGGAGGGAATTGTGGGGGGGATACCCCCCAACCCCCCCCCCCGGGGAAACTATGGTCGGGACCCCCCCTCCCAGATTCTGTTTCTTTGCCCAGCCACACCACAGACCACAACCCATAGGTGTACCTTGAGAAATCGTTGGGGGAGGGGGTAGCCGAAATTAGGGTGGATGGGGTCAGCCGTTTTGAGGTGGGGTGGGGTCCGGAAAAATCGAATTTGGGGGGGGGGAACATTGTATGATTCTTCGGTCAAAAATTTAGAAAAAATTCGCGAATTCGCTGAAAGAACGTTATTTCCAACTAAAAATCAACAATATTTCTTCATTTTTGCTCATTTAGTCGAAAAACTTGGATTTTTTGGCAAGAAATTAGAATTTTTGCAAAAATTTCGAATTTTTACTAATTTTGAGGCCAATTTTTCAAAATTTTGAGGGTGGGGTCTGGAAAATTTGGGTGGGTGGGGTCTGGGATTTGGCCATTTGCGGGTGGGGTCTGCCTCCAAAATTTCGAGGGTGGGGTTGGCACTTTTCCATTTGGGGGGAGGGGTCCCCCCCCCCCAGGTACACCTATGACCACACCTATGACCTTAAGCACTCATTATAGGGGTCGCTCATAGTTTCACCGGAAATTTTGGTTGGGGGGGAGCAAACTTCGGAAATTTGGTGGTCGACCCCCGGAATGTGATGGGGAGTACCCCCGGTATTTTGGAATCCCCCTCAAAATTCGGACCTCAGAAAATTCAAAAAATGCCTAAAACGCAAAATTTTCTGTATTTTAACGCTTTTTTGTCAAAACAAGGCTTATTTTTATAGTTTTAGGCGTTTTTATACCGTTTTAAACATATTTTAAGCCAAAATGTGAGAAAAATTTTTAAAAAAATGACCATTTTTAGCAAAATTTAGCTAACTTTTTGGCCCCAAAAAGTGCTAGGGGGGTTGGGTTGAGTAACCAAAAGTGGGGGGAGGGATAGTCAAAAAGTCTGTGGGGGGGGTGTAAAGTTGATCGAAAATTTTGGGGGGGATACCCCCCCCCCCAACCCTCCCCCCCTGGTGGTACTATGGGGTCGCTCCGGCAGCGACCCCTATGATATACGTATATACGTATTGTACGTAAAATCTCATATATATATATACGTATATTACATATTTATTTACATATATATTCGTATATAGATAGATATACGTAACGTATATATAAATATTTGAGATGCACTGGGGCCGCCACTGCCGGGGCCGGAGCCAGCTTTCGCCCCAAGTTGCCCCGGAGCCTTCAAGGCAGAATGCAGCTCAATTTGAAAAATTTTAACTGATCACGAAAATCGGGTAAAAACACTATATATATATATATTAGGGATCGACCGGATCCAAAATTTTGCCGGATCCGGACCCGGATCCGGACCCGGATCCGGATCCAGTTTGGATCCGGCCGGATCCGGATCCGGATCTAGTCATTAAAATACATGTAAATTTTTAAAATTTTGTTCTTTGATTTTGTTAATGCTTATTGGTTTTTTTATGGTTTTGGTAATGCTTCAATGCAGGTAGTCAATTTATTTAATAATTTTCAGCAATTTCGCGGTGTTTGACACTGCAAATGAGTTAAGAAACATTTAGCCCGAAAGAAACAATTTTCACTAAGTATCTAAAGAATTTTTGAAATGTGTGGGCCGCAGCCGCAGATATGGGACAGTTTACAATCAAAGTCTTTCAACAACAATTTTTCAGCAAAATCAGCAGATTAGTAGATTAGCATTACCTTACCATTAACTTCTTACATGGAGCCAAGAAAAATATAAAACCAATACTTGAACATCTTAAAAATTTCACTGAAGTTAAATTTTTTGAGTTTACAAGTCGGTTAGGTTTACTTGTCTAATCATTTTGCAATACATAAAAAATAGTTAAACGCTGTAAGTAGGCCTAGAGTTTTGCTACCACTGAGAAACCATTTTATTAAAAGCATCGCTTAAAAATTCAGAAAAGCACAAGTTAAAATTGGGAAAACCCAACACGTCAAGGAGCCTGATATATAATTGCAAACTTTGTTAAATTTTTGTCTATAGATGTCTTAAAATAACTACTCATGGAGACCTATTTAACACTGATTTATAAAAAATTACAGAATTATGGAAAATATGTATATAGAAATTCATTTGGCATGACTTGCGTAAAAAATTAGTTAACAAAATATCAAAGTCTATATACTTATTCGAGTTCAGTTGAATATTAAGATACACTGGGGTCTGGGGGCGGTAGCCCCCAGTAAAAGCCACGCTCTTAGCACGAAAAATCGCTTCTAGAAATTAATTTAGAGCACTCCAGGCATTTATATATTAGTTTCAGTAATAAATTTCCTTTGGTTTGTTAACTGTAAAAAAGATCCGGATCCGGATGGTTTTTCTGCCGGATCCGGATCCGGATCCGGATCTGCAATATCCGGCAGGATCCGGATCCGGATCCGGATATCCGGTCGATCCCTAATACGTATATATATATATATATACGTATCAATGTAGTCTTAATCTTAGTTTTATTCATTTTTTGGCATGAAACGTTGCTGACTTATAGTAAAATTTTATAATAAAATAAACTAAAATAAAATATAAAATAAACAGTAAAACTTTCTAAAAAATTTAGCTGTGGAATTTCTTGCCGGGGGGGAAAAGGGGGGGAAAGGGGAGGGGGGGGGGGGGGTATTAGAAAGTAGAGAAAGAGAGGAGGGGGGGGGGGGGGGGGGAGTAAAGAGAGAAGGGGGGGAAGAAAAAAAAAAAAGAAGGCCCCGGTCCAGTAGGGATCGACCGGAACTCCAAAAAACCGGAACCGGAACCGGAACCAGCTCTTTAACACTACAAAAATCGAAAATTTTTTCTGACGTTTTGGACAATTTTTGCACAATTTTTCGCTTTTTTATAGTTACTAGAATATAGTTAAATAATAGCATAGTTAGCATAGTTAGCATTAGAATAGCATAGTTAAACTTTAGTACATTATAGCTTTAAAATTAAAATTTAAAATTTAATGTTAATTATACACGGTATGAATATGATATATTTATATTATTCGAGCACATTTTCGATGAATAAACGGCATCTATATTTTTACATTCTATGTATATACGAATTTCGATGAATAATTTAATCGAATGCAAGTTGACTTAAAGGACATTTATATACTAGCAAATAAAATTTAACTTCTTACTTGGTTAAGCTGAATTTTAAATTAAGCTAAATATAAGTAGATAGAAATTGATTCCAAAATTTTTGCGAGCACCAACAACTGCTCCATCGACAAAATAAGTCATAAACATGTTTAGTTTTTATCTGGCTTGCCTGATAATTTCTAGTCGTAATCAAAAAGTTCATTTAACTTTACTAGAAGCGGAAAAGTTGCAGCATTTTCAAAACGCAAAATAAAAAATAATAATGCCATTTATATTTTTAGAAAACAAAAGATATCTATTACCATTTTAGTTTACTTTTATTCTCTTCGTACTTCAGACAAAATTAAAATTTTTCTGAAAATTACTGTTTTCCGGGTCCAGGCCGGGGCCGGAGCTGGATATATCTATATCTGTATATATATCATAGGGGTCGCGGTAGCGACCCCTATAATATGAGTGAAAATGGTCGAATGACCATGTAAAACAAGGCTGCGCAGAAGCTGCGCAGATTCCTGCGCAGATCCTGCGCAGATTATGTGCGCAAAAAATTGTACGTGTCGAGTTTGGTATGTTCCTGAAGTTTCATTCCCGTACCACTTTCCGTTAAAAAGTTATGCCAAAAATCGCTTACGACTTACGAGAGTGATGTTTTTTTCCGGTTCTCCGCTTTGACGTTTGGTAAGGGGGTTTTGTAGCTTTAATAACAACAGATTTTTGCCTATGATACCCATATCATAGGGGTCGCGGTAGCGACCCCTATAATATGAGTGAAAATGGTCGAATGACCGTGTAAAACAAGGCTGCGCAGATTCCTGCGCAGATCCTGCGCAGATTATGTGCGCAAAAAATTGTACGTGTCGAGTTTAGTATGTGTGCGAAGTTTCATCCCCGTACCACTTTCCGTTAAAAAGTTATGCCAAAAATCGCTTACGAGAGTGATGTTTTTTTTCCGGTTCTCCGCTTTGACGTTTGGTAAGGGGGTTTTGTAGCTTTAATAACAACAGATAGAAAAATTTTTGCCTATGAAAACCATATATATTCTTGGAGTACGCAACAAAAATAAGCCGATAGGCTAGTTTTTATGCCTCCCAGAGCCGGAAAAAATTTTTGGTGGGGGGCCAAAGTCGGCCAAAACGCTAAAATGACCAAAAAGTATGCTTCAATGTCACCTTAATAAGTCAGACTGGGCTATATATGGGGCAATACTGCCTATATGGCTGAATAGGACACATATCAGGGTCGTTCAATTGCTATATGATTTTCCGGCCGTGAGCGTAATTTTTGGGTACTGGCCTGCCAAAGTTGGTGAATTTTGGGTCCAACTTTGAACTTGGTTTTTTCGCTTATTTTGCGACCTGGAAGGCTCAAATCTTGCATACAAAGGTTTTTGCGGTCGGAGAATCGATTCCTGCTATTAATTTTGCTGCCCGACTGACCCAAGTTGCTGGGCTGGTTCCACTTTGCCGTCTGGAGGGTCATGTCGGCAACCGCTACCTGGAGGCCAATACTAGGCTCTACTTGGCCTCTCAAAACTTTCTCTATAGGGGTTTTCTGGTGCGCCCAGCTTATTGCCGGTGTCCGTTTTGCCGTCCGACTCATCCATCTTGCTGGGCTGGTTCCACTTTGCCGTCTGGAGGGTCATGTCGGCAACCGTTTCCTGGAGGTCCATACTAGGCTCTACTTGGCCTCTCAAAACTTTCTCTATAGGGGTTTTCTGGTGCGCCCAGCTCATTTCCGGTGTCCGTTTTTACTACTACTACTACTACTACTATTTTATTGCCAGTACAACACACACTAGGCAATTGCTATGAAATAACAAAACAGCAAGTGATAAACATGAAGTGTACACAGCCACTGAAGACCGAGGAGAGCCATTACCTGGCTACTAATGCTCGGCCTCGGAGGAAATCAGAAAAACAGACTGAGCGGATTCTTTCTTTAAAAATGTTTAAAGATCTACTTTCCACGACATTATTTGGGAGTGCATTCCATGCAGCAACAACTCGGGAGGTGAAAAAGTACTTACAAACGTCAAGTCGATATCTTTTGTGAAAAAGCTTCCAGTTGTGCCCTCTAGTAGTAGTTGTACGTGAAAACTCGAAGAAATAGTTAACATATTATTTCTATTCATTCGTTTACTTTAATATGATGGAGCAATACGTAA
>JASAND010021631.1:0-45134 GCA_030248195.1 Trissonchulus latispiculum
CAATGATCATCCCCGAAGTCCACAGATTTGAGAAAAATCCATGGCTTGCTCCATTCGTTATTGTTTTCTTTGTCTTACCCTTCCTAAAATCCTCCCTAAACGAGAGGTCGCCACGCAACACAAAACCATGAAAACATTTATACCTTGTCTTTAGCATACGTACAATATACATAATAGCGATGACAGCTTACTGCTCCCGTCTGTAGCGACCTCTTGCTTAGTAAGACTAATCACTGCAACGGCTTCGGTCGGGTGTCACGGTGCAAATCTTCCCCCGTGCAAAGCCGTCTCCCCCGGAAGATTTGCACCGGTGCAAATCTTCCCCCGGAGGTTTTGCACCGGTGCAAATCTTCAAAAAAAGGAAGATTTGCACCGGCGGAATTTTATAGTTATTAACAATAATAACTGCAACCGAGGTTTTAGCTAAGCTCTGGCTTATAGTTTCTTAATTGTAAAATGCAACTTAATCGAAACATAACTTGAAACAACGCGATGATTCTTTTTTAAACTTTGCATAGCTTTCACATTTGAGGGCAAATGGATTTTTCGACTGGTATGGTAAGCTAAGCTATCACAACAAAAACCGGAATAGCTATCACAATTCATAGGTTTCGCAATAAATAAAATTAGTCGATTAAAATTGACCAGTGCTTTGTAGTTTGTTATAACTCCATGGACGAAAGTTTCATTTTTAGAGTTATTTGTGAATTTACTTTCATTTATCTGTATGAACTATGAATTTATCAATGTCAATCAAACAACGTTTGAGCGAAAATTAACATTGAACAGTGCGCACTTTCAATCAATCTTTTAAAAATTTAAAAAATTAAATTCTTGATCTTCAGGGGCAGACAAACGGGATCCCAAAAGTTTGTCACCATTTTTGCTCAAATGTTGGTTCCAAAGGGTTTTAGAAATACGAATCTGAGATTAATTTTTGCACAGCTTTTCGTTAGCCCAATCTAACAACTTCATCTTGCAATATATAAACTAACGAAAACCTGAATTGAAAAATGAATTTCGATGTATAATGAAACAAACACGTCTAGGAATGTTATGAATTGAAAAGCTGAACGTTATAAAATTCAAATGCAAGATACAGGTTATTTCGGTTTATTGTATTTGTTGAATTTAATTCATAATTCGACGCAATTTAGCCTAAGTGTTAATTAAGACTGCCAAAACGACAGGTTTGACGACGAATTGAACGATTATATACTTAATCAATTAAAAACAAGTGACTGGCGAAAAATAAAACGTAGAATTGTTTGAATTAATCTTAAATAGTTCCCAAAACTTTGAATCATGTGTTGCTAACTTCACGGTCACTCTGACAGCTGGTGCAAATCTTCCCACGAGGAAGTTTTGCACCGAGTCTAGAATTTCCGGGGGGAAGATTTGCACCGGTGCAAAATTTCGGGGGGAAGATTTGCGAAGTTTTGCACCGTGACACCGGTCTTTTTATCTGGGCGTGAAGCCACCAGGCTCTATTATTCACGACGGACAGTGTCCGCTATCCCTTATTATGCCAGGCATAATGAACTTGTATATTTGTTTACGAACATATGTTTGTTAGCCTTTGGAGGTTGAAATATTTACTTTAAAATGAACCTGTCGCATAAAAGCAGCAATGGCATCGCAGTAGCCATCGCGCCCGATAGCTATGTAAGCAACCAGCAACGGGACAGTAAAGCTAGGTATGAACTGATGAACTAAGCAAAGCGGAGAAACGGAAGGTGGGACAGACAGACGGACAAGCGGAAAATAGGAATGAACCGGGCTTTAGGGTTTAGGCTAATGATTTTAAGGAGTTGTACGATTTTTACGAATTCATGAGTTTAGGAACAATTGTTGTTGAATTGTTCGATTGTTCCTAAAACAACAATTTTAGGATGTTTTAGACCTAAAACAGTTCGGAGCTCGATCTGATCCGAAACTTGGAGGAACGGCGGCGCTTTTTGGAATACTGCTGAGATAAGTTTAACTTTAAATTGCAAAATATTTCTATAAAATTTGCATTTCTTGGACAGGGTCGGTTAGGAGATGGAGTTTTCAGTTCAATGAATCAAATTGTCATTGCTGTACCATAACAATTATATAGTTTGTAGCTAAAAACTTTGCGGCTAGCGCTCAGTTCAAATTTAGAGTGCTAGATTGGCAGAGGTTTATTCCATGTATTATTTTCAGTCGATTTTGTAATCACCGTGCACTGAATTATGTTACTAATGGTTATTTGCTATTTATCTGCCTAGGAGTAAATATTTCATGCATCACCCTTGCTCAACTAAAGCAACTTGGATGATCTATGGAATTTTTTTCCAAAATAAAATCACTTATATCTGGAAATTTGGAATCTAAAAACACATCTCTGGAAAATATGTCGCGGTGGACTAGCAAGGGACCAAATGCAGTGAATGCTGGGTTGATGGATATTCAATGGAGTTAAAGCTAAGTTCAGCTCATTTAGAAAAGTTGTCATTAAACCCAATTAAAAGGCTTGGTACTCTGTTTAGAGCCACAGATGACCAAAAGCAGCCATTCATGTAAACGGCATCATAAATGCTTTGGATTTTGACATTAGGCTTGGCGGGGTGAAAAGGTTCCCCTGGGTCTTCTGTCAATATTAATATTTGGACTAGTAATATATTATGATTAATTTGTCTCATGCTATTAAAACATTGATCTTGCTGACGCATCTACACAGGTCAATCATAGGTGAGAATGGTAACCTATGCATCCATTGGCCACAAACACGAAAATTTTTCCAACATATATGGCTCAGCTGGGCCAGGAAAACCGGTGCCAGCTGGTACTGCACATAGCACACTGTTTCCCCCCTTGCTGGTAATTATCCGAGATTCAAGGGGTGGCCGCTTTCGGGTGGAGCTGCCGCGGTGGACTTATTGCAAAGGCAGCAATAGGTACATCGCCGGCCTTGTCAAACGCCTCGGTTAATTGCAATAGCAATTATTCGGTGTCAGTCCCCCTCACCAGCCAAATTTCACGCAATACTGACACCACTCCTAACCGGCGTATGCTAACTGGAGTGGGGCGAACTAAAAAAAATAAAATAAAACAGTTCGGGCCGCATTTTAGGCAGTTTACACCCCAAAGATAGTTAGGACCGCATTTTAGTCAACTTGCGCCAAGGGTGACGGGCCGTAGTTTAGGACGTTTGTGGCCTCTGGCTGCATGCCCAAAATCTCATTCTAGTGTATTTTGAAAATCTAACATGGGGCCCCATTTTAGGCATCTTGGGCCGGGTCGCAGATTAGGAAGCACCCTTCTCTTCTTGGCACTGCGTAACGATGCTCCGACCACAATGCGCAAATGTTCCTCCGATTGGGGGATGAAGGTTGTGTTTGAGGAGGCCGGCCGGGGTTTCACTGGCCGGTCGCCGGTGAGCCCGTAGGTCGGCCGGCCTCCTGGAGCAGTTTGCTATGACTGCTAAGATCTGACCCGAAAATCCAGTTGTACGTATACGCCGATTGCACAAACCAGATAAAAACCAGATTTGGAGTTCAGTGTAAGCTTAGTTGCTCTAATTTCTAAATTTCTGACTGTTGATTTGCAAAAGTGGCCGGCCGGCCTCAAACACTAGATAGAGGTCGCCAAAAGTCTGGGGGATGGAGATCGCCAAAAAGCGTGCCCCACTTAGGGAGGGGTCGCCAGAAAGAGGTCCCCGTGGTCCACACTGGGGGAGGGGGGGGAATGCCAACGGTCCATAAGTTGCAGCCAGTCATAGCCTGCTTGGGCGCCCTTTTTGGGGACCCCTTTTGGCTATCTCCATTCTCCAAACGGGAGAACATTCGCGTAGTGGACGGAGCACCGCTGCAGAAAACCGAGACGAGTCCGGCAGAACATGCGACAGGCGGCAACGATTTTGCAATAAATTTTTCAATTAATTTGTCGCGATACGAACTTGTGAATACTGCTACGACATACGACTGACTGATCCTGTAAACTGGTCCCCCCTTTAGAAGAGTCTAGTTAGATTTGACGCTATCGGCAGTACGCAGGCAGGTATCCGATTTGGTAGGACACAGAGACCTAGGAAAGTCAACAAGCACCAACTTTATTAAATAAAATTATTTAACAAAAGGAAATTCACTGACCAGAGGATCACAACGACCATCACCAAAATCAACAAATATAGCCTAAAATTGATTAATAGACAAATTCTCTCTTCAAAACTATTCGTCCTAAACATACATACAACTGCAGCAATAGTAGGACCCCCGCCTCATCTCAAATTTTTACATATACGTATAACTCTACTTATTTTATTTTATTCTACCAAGAGAGAAAACGAAATCTTCCGTGTTGACTAAACAATGACAAAATTTGTATAACATAACAAATGAATTACTTAAAGAAATATCAACGTGTCCGTGTTTGTACTACAGTTCAATGGCATATCTAGATATCTATCATCTCATTTTTCAGCAATTCGAAATTCCGTAAACATAACATTTTCTGCCAACGCAGATTTTTTACTTATTAACAAAACAGACAGACAATTTTAACGTCTTCTCAAACTGTCTGACAAGCAACAAGATAAAAAGAAGGTCATATACTGGCCAAGGTACCTACTGAAAAAGCTTTAAAAACTATACAAACAAACGAAAACTAAAACACAGAAACCAAACTTAATAATTGATTTTGAACTAGCAGTTGTAGAGTCCTACATAGTTACAGCGAACACCAAATCACAACAAGCGAAAAAATAAAACAACAGAAGAAGAAAAAGAAGCTAACACGTTGAGAAAAAAATAATAAATAATAAACATCTGGACATAAATTAAACGACAAAAATACATCTATGATGCAACAAAACAGACCGCTAAGATAAAACTTCAGATCAACCAAAGCAAGCTGAACACAGAATAAACTAATAAAGCCAAAAAACCACACAACAATAACTTAAGCTGTACATGTACGGACAAAAATAATACACCAAAACAAAAAATTACTAACTAGCAGTTACATACTAAAAGAATACGACTAAGAACTATTTATGTATGTTACAAGTTTTACATGACAAAATCTACATAGATAAAGGTATATATATTATTTATAACACATTTCAATGAACAGCTAGAAGAAGCGTTTTGCTTACATAGTCCTAGGTAGACATTTTGCATGAGACGTATCAAAAAAAACCACAATAAAAGTAAGGACAATGCTATTCAACAAAACAGATGCAATCGATATATATATATATACGTATATATATAAGAAAGAGACTTCGCAGCTACCCAAGAAAGGAATGTGTCACTAGAACAACCCAGTCCATCAAAATTCCTCGCTAATTATCCAATCCAAAATGATTATATACCAGAAATCTCTGAAATAGGAGGGAGCGAGGCTTCAGCAAAAAAGTTAGTAGGAAATGTTAACAGGACAATTAATGTAGACGCCCGCAGAAGAAGTAATAGCATAGTCTAAGATCCATCTTTCTAAGGACTCGGGGAAGGACTTCTGGATAAGGAAAAACCGAGCCGAGCAAGCAGTCGGCAGAAAAGGAAGAAAAGGAATTATGAAATGGGGGGGCGGGTCAGGTGATTAAAATTCTTCAAATGACAGTTTCAGGTTTGGCAGCCAGGATTGCCTCCTGATGAATTTGATCCTGAAGTTCCAGGGCCTAAAACAAAAAAGCAAGAAACTCACAAAAAATCCTCCAAATAATCAAACTGGGAGGGGGGGGGGGGTCAGTGGCGCACAAAGTAAGAATTTTCAAAGGGAAGTGGACCAAAAGAAATGGGGGTCGGGTGGTCTAGAAGCAGAAAATTTTTTAAATTTTTGAAAATGTCAAAACAGTTATACCATGGAACGGGAAAGGCAAACGTTTTAATACAAAAGTGTCCGCGCAGTGAGTGGACAATAAAATTTTTCCTTTCCGTTAGGTTGGGAACTGCCCCCCCCCCCTACGTGCGCCCCTGGCGGGTGGGGGGTGACAACATAAATTTGACTCCTTCTTAGAGAAAACGTCTGACTAACGGTTGAGCTTGCACCAACAAACAACTACATTGACCATCCTCACTAACTGCGCTACAAGAGAAAGATACAAAAGATACCACCAATGCAGTTTTATAAACATAGGTCACCACGTTATAGAGGTCTCGGGACTCGGACATATTTTCTAAAACCGTTTTATTGAAAATAGTAGATTGGCAGCAGTATCCGTTGAAACTTATCATAGCAACTAACTTATTTTCAAAAACCACATGTCATAGTAATCAAAAAAGCCCGATATTTTCAAACTATATATCTAAGGTTAAATTGAACCTTTGAAGATTTCGTTTCGTTAGTTTCCAACCCAGTTTACCCAAACTTTCATATAAACTGCAAATTCTCCCAGAAAAAAATGTGTGGAAGGAAAAAAAGGCGAGGTATACCTTTTTGGCTTCCTTTTCCAGCTGCTCCTTCTGCTCGATGTGGATCTTTTTCAACTGCTCCTCCTGCAGTTCGTGCTTTCTGGCCAGCTTTCGTCGCTCGTCCAGAAACAGCTTCAGATTCTTCTCATGCAGCTCTTTGATTCGTCTAAATACGTGTGGGGAAAAGAAAACGAAAAAATTATGACAAACTGAAAGTACCAGGCAGCAGGAGCTCCGGAGATTAGTTCTCTCTCTGGGTAAGAGCGCTCACAGCGCCCATTGGCTCTCTCCTGTTCGGACTAAGGCTACGGCCTTAGTGACTGCAGGCAGGCGTTTTTCATTATTTCTTTATGAGAAACTGAAAGTAGCTTTTTCTCGACTTCTCGCCTCTCGGCTGTGTCTGTCCAGTCTACGCAAAACAGTATTTTTGGAACAATTATATAATCTTTAACAGGGAAAAGTATATATGTTACAAAAATAGAAAATTCAAATCTAAAGACTGCGCTCTCTCTTATAAAATTGACTAATTGCTGTTTATAGTAAAACGACACGCAGTGAAAATATTAAGGGAATTTCAGAGAGTTTTCTACAGTATTAAGGCAACGTTTAGGGTGTCGACATGAAGTAAACGCAGGCTTTAGTATTTAGTATCAAGAGTACATAATAGATAAGAGTATGAAACTCTTACACAACTATGGTCTCAGCACGCCACGCTACGCATGCTCGGTAAATTTACTCGGGACCACTCACCGTAAATTCAGGGAGGGGGAACACTGCACTAATTACACGCTTTCATATAAATGCGTTGTCTGCTCGCTGATTGGCCAATTCGTCTCGGGCTTACGGTAGGTAGTTTATTTGTTATTTTTATTAATTAATTAATTAATTAGGTTAATGTAATTAAAAACTCATTGCACAACTTTATAGCATGTTTCTACTCTTTCCAATGGTATAAAAGCTGTTGCAGACTACAATCCTATAAATTTTCTTTTAACGCACCGAGCATGCTTAGTACATAGTAATGTTAGTGTTCAGAGTTTCCTACGATTATCTATTATATGAACTATACTATACTATACTATGATTATGTATTAGTAATTATGACCAAACTATGATTTCTGTCAAGAAAATGAGGTAAACGCGGGCTAGCAGGCGGATCCACGAAGGATACAAGGCATTAATCAGAGAAATAATGCAAAACGCCTGACTGCAGGCAGGCGTTTATCATTATTTCTCTGACTAAACTATGATTTCTTTGTGACTGTGCAAAGACCTGACAAACTGACCTATCCTTTTCGCCCTTGGTCTTGATGGATTTGTCCATCTGAATTTGTCGACTGTCCTCCATGGACTTCTTGGTCTGATTCTGACGAAGATTTTTGCTTTCACTAAAATCAAGAGTGATAACAATAAAAATATACACAATGTTTGCTATAAAACAAAATAGCAAAGGCTATCACAAGCACATCAGGTATAGGTAAAGGTTACCCCTGGAGGGAGAATACTTCCATCCCTGCTTCAGGGACAAGGGGTGCCGGTGCTCATTGACGGATACACACCCGTAGAGCCAGGAGTGTCACCTCAAATGATGACTGCATCCGTGGAAGGGGGGCCTTTCAAGGCTTTACGCCCTACACGGACTCCTGTTACCTTCCCACAATAGTGGTACCCATTTACCGACCAACTAAGGATGGATAGCTGGGTTGGCTGAAGCCTACGGCGAACCGATATATGCTTAGTCCCTTGCTCAAGGGGATTTGTGAAAGCCTTGTGGCAGCGGGGATTCGAATCTCGGACTATCGGATCCAAAGTCAAATGCCTTAAGGTGGTGATTCCTTTTGGAGACATCAACTTTAAACCACTATTATTCATTCATTATTTGGAGTTAAGAAGTCATCTTTATATCAAAATGTAGCTTAACCTTTTCTCTTTTCAATGCGTACAATGAATCTAAGTTTGGCTTTCCAAAATGTTTTTCCTGTATTTTAGAAGAAGTATAATTTTTCAGATTTTTTGCAGGCTGAAGTAAATTTTTTCGCAGGACATCGGTTGGAGCATTCGATACCTCTATCAAATAGCTGGGGACCCTTTTTTAGTTATTGTGATATCGCTCTTCGTTATGGAGAAATAAACTAAAATGTCTGCGCAACCTGGATTTTGCCTACTTTTCACTACTTTGGCAAGCCACTACTTCAGTTAGAAAGCAGCTATCGGGGCAACTAAAAAAGGGTCCCGGGGTAATTTTGTGTAGAACATATCTGCTAAGTGGCAACTCTCTAGCTTGCATACTAAATTCTGCACAATCGCTGGAAAAAATTTGGTCGTGTTTTTGCAAAAACTACATTTTTTGTGATAGCAGCATAAGGGATAGCAAATGTACGATGGTCATGCCTCCGCTAATTGGCCTCTGTGAGACCTTTAAATCGACACCCTTAGTTAAATTTTACGGCTTTTGTAGCTCAAGAAGTAGTGGATTATTTGATTTCTGCAGAAAGGACAAGTTTTTGATGCCAAAATAAGAAAATTGGCTATATCTCACGATAGGGAAAAGATAGAAAGTTGCTTCCAAAAGCAAAATTGTAGAGTTTAACGAGTTCTTTCGAATGGATATAGTCATAGCCATGCAGCTGCTGCCAAACTTTCAGAAATTGGCAAAAACCGCCCTGAACGCAAATGTTGAATTTTTGAAGCGCGATTGCGCAGAGGGTGTTAGAACGCTAAAACAACTTATTTTGGAAAGTTTCGTTGAATTTCATCCTGGTTTACGCCGTCAATCAACAATATGTGCCCAAAAGGAATCACCACCTTAACCACTCGGCCATCACGGCAAAACCACATCAAGTGCGGTACAGTACGTACAACTTTTAAACTTTTATGAAAAGCGAGCAGGTTTGGCAAAACACACCATATCTGACAAAATGTCAACATTTTAAAATTTGGCATCACAGCATCAAAGTTGAAATGTTCCATCAGATTCTAATAACTATACACATGCCTAATAAGCACTTAAAGTAACACCCAGAGTACGGTGCATGATACATAAGAGTATGACAAGCGTGACACATCTATCCTCTGCTCGCTAATGGCCCACCCCTCACGCAAAAATTGGACTCTAGTGAGCAGGTCAAAGAAAGACGATCGCTATGCTGGTGTTCTAAAGCTCAAAGCAGACAAAATTTGGACGAACACACTGCTTGTGCTTTCGAGCTTTAGCACGCAAACATACAGCGAGTGAGCGTAGCCACGCTTCGACAGGGTGGGTGCCAGTCTGGGGCCCAATTTGCGGGAGAGATAAGCCGTTAGCGTACAGAGGATGTACAATGCTTAGACAGATGGAATACTCTTATGTATTATGTAGTACTCTTGGCAATACTACTAACATTTCCAGTTTTTCCCTCAGGTGCCGGATCTGAGCCTTCTGCGCTTCGTCCAACAGCTTTCGCAGCAGATCCCATTGCTCTCGACAGTGCTGTTTGCACTGCAAATATTCCTCATTCTGTTGTCGCCGCACCATATCTGACCATTCTTTGGTTTGCTGAGCCACAATCGATTTCAGCTGCAAAACAACCAAAAAACACACACAAATATATATATACCTGCTAAATCTGTACTGCAATATTATTGCCACTTCAGTTTGGAGCTAAGGGGGGGTAGAAGCAAACACGCATCTTCAGGCTTTATTTTGTCGAACAAATATGATATAAATAAATAAATAAATAAATATATATATATATATATATATATATATATATATATATATATATATATGGCATTTTAGCTATAGCTAATTTTGACAGAATCGTTGGTCAGAGTATACTAATACGGAACAGTGACAGTTAACCAGGACCCCCCCCCCAATTTGGGACTTCCCCCTTCATCCAAGTGACCGGAAATAAGAGTTTTGAGAGAAATTTTCGCCAGATCATCAGGTAAGCTTAAACAAAGAGTGTAAATTAGATACTACTCAAGTCTCAGTTGAGCAGCAAAATAGCAGTTTTCAGCTTTCAGCCGTTTTTCGGAGAAAAAACATTTCACACGCACGCACGTTCAGAAATTTTGGTTGAGGAAAAAGCCGTTTCTTTCTTTACTCTAGTTAAAACTGTATTGCATTTCATACCCTTTCGTTATGTTCAATCATCAGATTTTTGAGGCCATCACTTTCTGAGCTGTTGTTATCATGACAGTTTGTACTGCAACAAAATAATAATAATAATAAGCACAAAAATTCTCCTCAAAGGAAAACAATTATGTAAATCAAAAAATCTAAAAAAACAATTGCAATACATTCAGTCAAGGTATTTTTTACAGTGATGGAGGGGGCCCTCAATTGACCTTCCCCCGAAAACACCTAAAGCACGCGGCCCCGGGATTTTTTGGGTGCCCAAATTTTCACCAAAATAGGGAAATTTTCAAAACTTTTCCGGCTTTGTCGGAGATTTTTTCGTAAAAATGGCTATGTTTAGCCCAAATCCAGGCATTTTTAAGAACGGCTTGCGTTTCTACATGCGCAAAAAACGTCAAAAAATACCATTATTTGGCCCATGTTTGCAAAACATCCCTCCCAGACCCGCCCCCTCCCTAAAAACTACCCTGACATTACCTCAATTTAGATTACATGACATGCATGACAGCTCTTGAGCGAATAAAACACATTAGTTTGTTGCTATACTTGACAAGAGGTTTACACAGTTTACAGTTAAATTGAATTACAACTCGGGACAATGAATCCGTTAACAGCAACCGCCAAACACTCCACTATGGATGGACTAAGAAGTACTATTACTGCTACTAGTACTAGTACTACTAGTACCATTACTACGAAATTTAAATTAGTAAAATCGAAACTCAAAAATACAACTACTACGTACATAACAAAAAATAAAGAAAGAAAAGAGCACAGGAACCAACCAACTCAGGCTTGTGCTGTGCCGTGCCGTCTCTGTACTTGCCTATTCAGATACCTTTTCTTTCGCCACCGTTTCTCTTCGGAGGAACGTTGCTTGTCATGATCCTGTACAATCTTGTCTATCACAGAGCACTGAGACCGTTGCACATTCGTCCGTTCCTGCACACAAAAAAACCTCTCCAAAATGTTACAAAACCAAATAAAACAAAATATAGAACCCTAATAATAGGGTTGCTTCTGTTTCGGACTAAAGCTTTGCCTTAGTGACTGCAGCAGGGACAGGCGTTTTTCAGTTGATTTTTCTAGAAATAAATAACAGGATCTATAAAGTGGAAAATTTTGTAAAATTTCGCCTTCTGAACGATTTTTTCAGAACAAAATTTGGTACAAAAATGGGCACCTACTTTCGCGAGGGAGGAGGCTATTTTGGGGGGATTTGGAGCGGGGGCTGTTTTGAGGGGGGTTTGTGGAGGATGGGTGTTTATGCTCTCCCCCCAGTAGAATAAATCCAGCCCCGAATCCGGATTTTTCCGGTTTTTGGCAAAAAAACCGGATTGGCCGCCGGTTAACCCACCCCCCCCCCCCAAATTTCCCTCCTGCAGTCAGGTATAGGTGTCATCGTAAAATTGGGAAAATAAACACAATAAAAAAGAAAATTTAATAGCTCCATATTTCTGTTAAAAAAGGGAAAGGAAGGAGGGGGGAAAGCTAACTTTTTGATGTTTTCTTTTGAGATCATCAGTTTCCTTCTGCTGTCGCTTCTGAAGTTTGACAAAGTTTTTGTCCTCCTTGAGATTGACGGGCCGAATGGGTTCAAAGCTGTTGATCAGAGCTGAAACAGCAAACAAACTAAGCACAAATGCAACACAATTAAAAGTATATATATATATATATATACGTATATATATATATATATATATATATATATATATATATCTAGGGATCGACCGGAATTCCGGTTCCGGTACTTTTTGGTTCCGGTTCCGGTTCCGGTTTTTGAAAACGTATATACCGGAACCGGAACCAATTTTTGCCTATTATAAAAAGCAAATTTTTTTAAAATTTTTAAAAATGTCAAATTTCTTGAAAAATTGGTATTCTCTTCTAACTGAATATTATTTGCTCAAAAATTTTCGCCTGCGGCGCTATTGCATTTTATACTTAGAATGTTTAGAATTAGTAGTAATATATATAATGTCTAATATATACAACTTAATTAATTGTTATGAATTACTATGTATGCAAGAAAAATTATATATACTTAATTCAGAAAAAGGTAGCACAAGCCCGCCGATTCCCTTTTCAAATTATGGATGAATGGATGAAAATTTAAATATTGCAACGAGACAAAAAATCTCCAAAATGATACAAAAATTTGCATTCTCACAAAGTCTGCTAGAACCAAATAGTTAAGTAATTACAAGCTAAAGTCACCCATGGGCAAAATTTAAAAAACTGAAGACCAGTTACTAAAGCTAACCTACGTATGTAAGCTCATAGCTAGATTCAGTCAAGTTTCACAATAATTTAGACAAGCAGAGCAATTTTTGAAAAATTATTTGACTTTCTCTTGAATACATACAAACAGAATAAAAGTAAACTAAAATTATAATAGTTATCTTAAGCTAAATAATATATAATGGATATCTTTGCTAAATGTCGATGGCATTTTTGCAACAATTTAATTTTTGATTTAGTGTTCTGAAAATGCTGTAACTTTTCCTGGAGCTCTAGTTGATTAGGACCAAAAATTGTTTGTCAAATCAGATAAAAAACTAAAAAAGCTCTTCTAACAATTTTGATGCTTGCAGATATTTCGTGGAATTAATTTCTATGTATATATTTAATTTAATTTAATATTCTTAATATTCTGTTTAACTAAAAATTTTTAATTTGCCAATTCAATCAAATCATTCACCGAGATTCGGTGTAATAACGTAAAAATATACGTAGTTTTTGCGTCGAGAATGTGATCGAATAAAGTACTCATACCGATACGTGTATAATTAGTTTTAGAGCTATATATATATATATATATATATATAGTAAACTTTAACTGTATAACAAGAAAAATTCTCCTAATATATAAATTGCAGATTTCGTTTTCATGCATTGAATTAATTATGTAAAATACAATTCAAATGTTATTACAGCGTTCTATTAGCTACAAAAATGCGAAAAATTGAGCGAAAATTGTCCAGGAGCTAAGAAAAAAATTTCGATTTTTGTAGTGTTAAAGAGCTGGTTCCGGTTCCGGTTCCGGTTCCGGTTCCGGTTTTTTAAAGCTCGTTCCGGTTCCGGTTCCGGTTCCGGTTTTTCGGAGTTCCGGTCGATCCCCCTAATATCTAGATATTTGAGCACTACTTGTGTCAATAGAATGGGGGGAAACTGAACGTTTGGAAACGTTTGCTTTCACTCTCTGCGATGCCTGACGAGAACAACCAAAACCAGAATGCAAGCTGTCTTAGCCTATTGTTGCCTACAAATGACACTATTTCCAAAAAAAACTCATGTGTCTCAGATCAAAAAAAGCTGGTCCAGAAAGCAAAGGCAGATAGATAGATACCAAGAGTGTCTAATAGTAAGAGTGTGTCACTCTTACACTAGCATGATTTGTTCGTGCTAGTGTAAGAGTGTCACACTCTTACTATTATACACTCTTGTAGATACCTTTGTCAGGATTTTGGGATTGAGCCTGATTTCCAGTAGAGTTTGGCACAGAGGAGGTGGGAGTACTGGAGGGCGGGGTGGCGGAGTTGGTCTGGGTCACGGCGCCGCGAGCCGACCCGGGAGGCTGACATCCACTGGAGCCTGGACCCCCGGCCCCACCCGGGCCCCCCCGTTTCTGGGGCACCTCCCCAATGTCCTCCGTGGAGATGCCCATGGCTTCCATCTGTTTCTGTCGCTTTTCCATCATGTTCAGATAGCCCTTGGGGTCTGAGAGGGCCTCCACCAAATCTACAAAATAAACAAATAAATAAGTAAATAAATAAATAAAATTAATACATAATTTAATCTCAACATATGCTGGGCTTTTTTAGCGGGGGCCTCCACTTTTTGGGCTTCCCCCTCCAATCACTATACGGTGCTCAGAAAATGCCAAATATTAAGAATTTTTGGTCAAAAGTTTCAAAAATGTTCCGGCTTCGCCGGAATTTTCTGGTCAAAAATCGTCTATTGTGGTACTCTAACTCAGTTTTTGAGCACTTTTTAGCATAGTAATAGGCACTAGCGTAGCCAGAAAAAATTTCGGGGAGAGGGGAATGCAAAATTTTTCGGGGGGGGGTCTGGATGGTGGAGCCCCCCAGAAGCTGAGAAATTTTTCTATTTCCTGACCTTCGTGTCATTTTTACAGAGCATTCGTTGGAATTACAGTAATTTTTATGGCGCAGTGCGTGTTCATGCACCCAAATGAAGCAGGTGGTCAAAGTACACCAAATAGAGTAATTGGTACTCATTTTTAAGCGCGAAACACGTATTATAACGCTACAATACACTTATTTCGCGCCGACGGCGAGAAAATTTTTTGAAAAATGGGCGTTTTACACATGGCAGGAAAAAATTCATGGGGGCAACACAATTTTGGGGGGGAACCCCCTCCCCCCCATCCCCCCCCCTGGCTACGCGCCTGGTAATAGATATATATATATATATATATACACACAGCAAGCTATTTTTACTACATTTTGGGCAATTTTAGGCCATTTGGATTCACCCAATTTTTGTGTCCCCGCCACTAGTGGGGGGTTCGCCTAGAAAAAGCCCAAAATGTGAAAACCTTTTCAATGTCAATGGATCTAAACTATTTGCAAACAATTAATGGAACAGTTGGCTTTTAGTAAAGAATAAAAATTTTCAATATATGGATATATTAAAGGTTTGCCCCCAATTCCCCGCCATCACATTTGATTTTTTTGAAAAATAACTGTATGCTGAACAGAGATCTGGGTTGCTAAGTACCAATCTAAAATCTGTATTGCCAATGAGCTTTTCTTCAGCTTAGTGTGCGTCAGAGTTGTAAAGCATAAAATGTAAGCCAAGCTAACGAAAAGTTAAAAATAAATGAAAAATAAGAAAGACAAACGCATTTAGAATTCGTACTCAGTGACCCAGGAAACCCTCATGCAATTTTTGTGTCAAATCTGAATAATGTTTGAAACCTTTAGACCCCCTTTACAAACATGAAGAAGTTAAATATAATAAAGTTGAATTCATCAGTTTCCAATGTGCTGGGTTTACTTTACTGGGGGGGGGCCCCACTTCTGGGCTTATTCTAGTGGGGGGTGGGGGTGGGCCCCCCCATAAACACCCTTCCCCCCCCCAAAAATCGCCCCCCCCCAAAAAAAAGTGGGTGCCCCTTTTGGTACCAAATTTTGGCCTGAAAAAATCGCTCAGAAGGCCAAATTTTCAAAAATTTTCCGGCTTCGCCGGACATTTTTACTCAGTTTTTGCCCTTTTCAACACTAAATCTGCTTATTTTTGCTATAAAAATCAACTTTTATAGTATATGCCAGAAAAACAGCGCTATTTTTAGCATATTTTTCGAAAAATTTTCGCCCCCCCCCCCAAAAATTCCTTGCCCCTCGGACCTTTGGGGGCCCCCCCCAAGAAAAAATCCCTAGAATAAGCCCAGCACTTTTTGGGTTCCCCCCCCCCACTCGAGCACCTCCCCCCACTCGGCCCCACCCCCACTTTTTTGGGCTTCCCTCCCCCCACTCACCCTAAGGTGCCCAAAAATTGCCAAATTTTTAGGTTTTTTGGTCAAAAGTTTCAAAAATTTTCCGTCCCCCCCACTTATTTTTGCCTAAAATAAACCCAGATGTGCCATAAAAAGTTTAAAAGTTATTGATCAAAAAACAAAAATTGATGGCTGGCTGGGCTGTACAAAGCGCAAGAAATCCGAATTTTAACATTTTGCTGGACTCTATGCCCAACCAAACCTATAACCCAATTTCCCCTAAAGAGTAACTTAGTCTCGTAAACACGTTCAAAAAATAAGAAATTTCGTAATCCTAAAACTGAAACTTTACCATGGACTGAAATTTCATCAGAGAGCAAAAACATGTTGTGGCATAAGCCAGCCAGTCTCACGGAAGGAATAGAAATTTTTCAAAAATTTTCCAAGTTTTGATAATATGCACTAATTTCTGTCCGAAACGATATCCGTTTCAAAAATTGTTTTCGCTGTCATAATATGGTTGGAAATTTCTGAATATTTATCCAGGAAATTAAGTATACTTCTAGACAACTTTTGCTGACTTGTTATGAACTAATCACTACTACTTATCTATATGTACGTACGTAGCCACAGCCTACGTATGACACGTCCATCCACAGTCAGACAAATTTTTCAACCTTTAAAATTTTTCTAGAACACTCTTTTTGTTTCTATTCAGTTCCTATTTTCGAGAAACTTTCTGGGCAAGATATAAACTGACTAATATAGACGTACGTAGATAAAATCCGCTAGATACGATAAGACTGTGCTAAAGTTGAAACGATTCCCCTGACAGACCAACGAACGACTAGATAACTTGTTAATGCAAAAGTATTTTCGTTCATGACAATAATATACTCCTTTGAGAGGTATCCCGCTAAAACTTCATAACAACATGTGACACATCCTCACCTCTGCACCATATAACCTAACCATAACCTATACCTAACGTTTTTATCCTTCCTATTTCGTTGAGAGTTTCAAATAACCTAAAGCTGCAACTAGTATGTCGGCATGCTACTGACGACGCCCACCGAACACTACTATCAGTCAAGCCGTAGCAGAGTGGTCAGCGTATAAGGGCACCTAACAGGATGAATTGAGATTGTTGAAGATTAAGTTTTAGAGTCAGTCCAATTTATCGTGAATTATCGCTGGGTTTGTTTCATGTGACTTGCCTTGGCTAACCAGGGCGATTCTTCTCTGGCAATACCGCCGATTCCGTCTTTTCCCTCGACTGTTTTAAGCAGAACAACTTTAAAAGTTAGTAGGAAAATTTTGGCATATATTTTCTCGTGAGGTTCTCTCGTGAGCGTGCAGAAGAAGTGTTCACGAAGCAGTACATAATTCTTGATGTTAACTGTGCAAACAGTTTATACATAAATATAAACGTGAGTAGGACAAAAAAAATTAGAGAAAATGAGAACAACATACCACCTAGACCTTCGGGTACATAGGTTTTAAGGACAATATGGCAAAATAGATTAGGAAGCGTCATTGGAAGATTTGTGTCCGTACGAAGTGATATGTGACGATAACCTGCAAAAACACATACATACACACAATATGGTATATACACAATAACACAAAATACAATAACACAAAATATATACAATAAGAATAAACTATCATATACGTAAGTACAGGTACAGCAAAGCTAGTTAGTTATGTACAGATAATAATAGGTGGACCCCCCGCCCCACAAACTTTCGGGGGGGGGGGTTGGACGAGTGTTGCTCTAGGGATCCTGCATTGCCTTCCCCTACATCTCAAAATATCATTCAATGACTGTTTTAAAAAACAACCAAATGCCCAAAATAATTGGTCATATGTTAAATGTCAGCAATTCACGTGAACTCCGAAAGGTTGAGTCATCCTGGGCTTATTCTAGCGGGGGTGGTTGGCCCCCATAAACACCCCTCCAAAATAGCCCCCCCCTTTTGGTAACAACTTTACCCTAAAAAATCGCTCAGAAGGCCAAATTTTTAAAACCTTTCCGGCTTCGCCGGAGATTTTTAGTCGACCTTTGCCTACTGAAGCACATCAGCTTATGTTTTGGCAATTAACTACAAAAATAGCACAACTTTTAGAATGTTTTTAGAAAAAGTTTGAAATTTGCCTCCCCCCCTCCCCCATGAATGACTCGCTCCCGAGGCCCCCCAGAGCCCCCTCCCCAAGAAAAATCCCCCAGAATAAGCCCAGTCATCAGTGCCCAATAAAATAGTCTCACGTCTCACTGACAAGGGAATCGAACCAGCGTTGGCCAATTTGTAGTCAAGAAAGAACCCCATCCCATATCAGCAACAGAAATTGATTAAATAGTTTAGTTTATGGTTAGTATATACCAACCAATTCCAAACGTACCGGCCTGAAGACCGTCTAAGGGAAGAATTCTTTGACCCAAGAATTTACCACTCTCTTCATACACAGCAAAGCGTAGCACAGCCAGGTCAGGAAGGACTACCTACAACAAACAACAGCAATTAAAAAAAACACTACACCATCATCCCATCCAAAATATTGAAAATAATGGGGGTGGGGGTGGGGGTGGGGTGTTGAGGTATCCCCCACTTTTTTCCTACCCTCCTCCCCCATTCAGTAAGAGAGGTGTCCACAAGGTTGCAAGTTTTTAGGTGTTGTGTCAACATTTTTGAAAAATTTTCGGCTAGATTATTTTGGTCTCAAAGCGTCATATTTTGGTACAAAACTGAATTTTTGAGTACTTTTATATAGCTGAGCAATAGGCCTACACTAACAGGGGGTGCGATGGTTGGGGGCCTACCCCGACACCGACGAGAGGTCTAACTCTGAAAAAATGCAAAAATTTTATGTGGGACTACCACAAAGCTAGCTAAAATTGCAATTTTTTACACTTTTAGCTAAAAATTAGGGAAAATATTCTTAGCTATTTTTAAAAACTTTTTGGAAAAGAATCGCTCAAATTTGCTAAAAAATTTTGAACCCTTTGGTAAAAATCGCTAAGGAAGTCAACTTCTTTTGTCCTTCTCGCTGAAAGGGTCAACTAATTTTTGCCGGTCTTGTGCGAGGGTCTTCCCCCATGTTATCCTATGATAACAGCAGTACGTACATATAACCAGAAAACAGGCGATTTTTCCGCATTTTAGTAGTTTTTGAGATATTTTATTTCCCCCACATATTTTTACCTAGAAAAAACCCCTGAAAGCAGCAGACCACCAACCGCCCGAAACAACCTCGGACTAAACCCACAGTAAATCTGCTTGATGCTAACTCTCCAACAAAAGGAGCCACAGGTACTTCGATGGAATCCGAATCCAACCAACGTGCATTAAAATTTAAAATTATTCCTTCAGGAAACAAAAAACCGGTTTTAATAAATGTTAGTACATGATAATAGCCCACCTACCAGTCGGAAAACAGATCAAAGATCGGAAAAAAGTAATGACGAAACCAGATAAAATTGTGAGTTTTCGACCCCAGACGGTTTACACGAATAACTTTGCTTCTGTGCTTCAGAAATGGCGAAGAGCATGTCAAGACGTCAACTTTTTGCTACAGAAACTTTCAGATAATATTAGGAGATCCCAGAAAGAAACTTCAGATTCCGTTTAGTCATAGACTCTCACCACTAGCAGAGACAATTATATAACCGTCTGCTTAAAGGTTTGTCACAAATGATAAACTATTTCATTAAAAACAAACCCTAAGCAGCCGTCTTACTCGTAGGAAAGGAGCACAGTAGTAGTAGTAGTAGGTTAAAGAGAGAAAGAAAGAAAGAAAGAAAAAAGCACAGGGGGCGGTGATAGAGGATTAATTTTAGTAATTGATAATGTGCGGTTGTTTGAGTCATTCCCACGGATAATGAGAGTCAGCTCAGAGACAAAAGTAGGCTATACGAACAGAAGACTAGATGAGATTCGTTTAAACGAACAAATGGTTCCCCCCCAAAAAAAATTTCACTCAATTCTAATTGTAATAAAGCTGCCTTTTCGGCGATTTTCAAGGTCGCACAACCAGACCATACCGAAGATTGGTTTTTTGAGTCAGCGATGTTTTGTTAGCTCAGTATAAGATCAGGTTTTAAGACCATATCTGGTTTATTTCTAGGCGATTGCTTATGCTTATTTCTAGGAGGGAAAATAAATTTGCTAAATTAGTAAATTAGTAAAGCCAACCCATGAGTATCACAGGGCGGCCCTTCTACACAGACTCCTGTTACCTTCCCACCGCAGTGGTACCCATTTACCGACCAGTTAAGGGTGGATAGCTGGGTTGGCAGGAGTCGAGAAAGCTTTGTAACCTTCGGGACTCGAACCAACGATCGGAAGTTAGCAAGTTTTAACTGGCACCTTACACCAGTTAGTTGGCCAACCTTCACTTGTGCACGCTCTTCATTCGAATGCCAGCTGTGAGCCAGAGCAAGTGCCAGAAATAATAATTTCCTTTCTTTCTTTTTCGTACGCAGCTCTAGTTGTAAGCGAAAGTTAAAGAGGAAATCTTAAGACATTAGGCTTAACCTGACCAAGCAAAAGATAACCTAACGAGCTACAACTAATAAACCATTATCAGCTACGAATAGATTTTTGACCAGTGAGTTCTCTCCCATTCGAAAATTTAGAAAAAACGAAAAACCAATTCCAGCTATCTGTAAGTGCACTAAATTATGCACGGATGGGGTCTGGGACTTGGGTTACCTAAAATTTCAAGAAAAGCACGGCTGAAAGGAAAAGCTACTTCCAGAATTTACGGAAAATTGTTTAGTTGATTCTCACATTCAAACAACTACTAAGGAACAAGACTGCGAATTGGTTTATTTTGCTAACTGTATTTTATTTAGCTGTACTGACACATACATACTACACCATCAAAACAATGAGTAGTCCGACCTAAGCCTACATTAGACGCTCGCCTACGCCTACCTGCGCACTAACCGAATGACTATTTTAAACAACAAAAAACCCTTAACAAGAAAAAAATCAGGCAAGCCTCAGCCAGACCGGGATGCAAAATTTCTACGTATCCTGGTCTTTCGCATTATACCTCCTCCCCCGCTCCCGAAGAAGTAAAATTGAGTTGAAATTTGGCAGGGGTAGGTCTGCGGACCTGCTAGTTTCAAAAAATGCAAAAAATTTTAAATTTAAAAAAATTAAAAATTTTAAAATTTATGTTGGCAAGGGGACCAAGGGGATCAAAAAATTTTTATTCATGACTCTGGTCAAAACTTGCATACAGGTGTTGGTTTTCTGGGGCACTGAGCACGAATCAGAAATCAGCTTTTTCAGCTTTTCACTAGCTCTGGATAAGCTTACATCTGAAGCGTACAACTTTAGCTTATAATATTAAACTCCCAGAAAACGCCTGTATGCAAGTTCTGAGCAAAGTCATGGACAAAGAATTTTCTGATCCCACTGGCTCCCCTCGCAAACTTACATTTTAAAGTTGTTAAAATTTTTTTAAATTTCAAAATTTTTGCATTTTGAATCCAGCAGGTCCGAAGACCTGCCCCTGCCAAATTTCAATTCAATCAGTCAAATTTTGTTTCTTCGGGAGCACCGGGGGAGGGGGGATAATGCGAAAGACCCAAATATTAGACAAAAAGTGTCAAAGTCATATAGTCATAAGTTAGATACAGGGAAAACTGAAACAGCAGCAAAACCCACTGTCATTGTTACATAAGGCAGAAATAGGACAATCTAAATTTTAAATATCAATTTTATTGCAGTCAAAAATGAAATAGATAGATAGAAAGCTGAGATACCTACGTACGTACTTCTACCTTCCCCTTAGCACTACCTGACAAGAGCTATGTCAACTGTTAAGCTAAGATAAGCGTTTCACTGGTTCTACTAATATTACTACATAATTTGCTTGCACGTTTTTTGACTTAATGACCAAACTATATGTATAGAAATCTTATCTGCAAAACTGAAAATCCGGGTTTTGTTCTTCCCCCTTCCCCAACTGAGATGTTGACAACAAAAGGGCCCGGCATCGTACCAGGTAATTTATCAAATTATGTTAATCTCTATAACTGTAGGTTAGCTGTTTACAGCCAAAGAATTTACCACAATCTCCAGCAAAGCTATAGTACGACCAAAAAATGTTTGTACAAACGTTGACCGTTTGTAGCAGATTAGACAATGGAGCAAACCCCAACAATGTATATATTTTTAGAATCGTCAGGAACTCGAGAATTCGAAAATCCGGAATTCCGAGTTTCATTCACGGAAAATCTAAAATTTTTAGTTTTTCGCCCAATTTTTATCGCAATCAAAATTTTGTTTTGACGGTCGAATAGACGTGGTCCCGCTACATATTTTTGCTCTTACAAGTTTTTCACGAAAATGCACGCAATTTCCGGAATTCCGGACTTTCAAAATTTCCGGATTTTAAAAAATTGCTTCAATACCCACAAGATGGGTATCATTCGAAAGCTCTTATCGAGCTGAACAACTTTTGTAATAGAATGAACTCTTGAAAATGTACACAATTTGCGGAATTCGAGAAAACCGGAATTTCCGGATTTTAAAAATTTTCTCCAATACCCCACAATATGGGTATCATTCGAAAGCTCTTGATGCGCTGAACAAATCTTGTAATAGAACCAATGTCTGACAATGCACCTAATTCCCGAAATTCACGAATTCCGGATTTCACTCTAGCTTGGAAGGTATTAGCGAATTCCGAGAACTGGGCTCATTTCTGCGAGCTAGTTCTGTTCTATGACTAATAACATGCACGAAGTAATCGAATAATTAGTGACAAAAATGTTATAGATCTTTTTGTTTTCATCAAGCACGCAACAAACTACCATCCTCTTTATAGCCAAATCCCAGAGTTTCAACTGAACAATAAAATCCCACTAGCATACTGAGTACTCCTGCATTCATGAAGTTCCAAATGAATTTTATTTACCTAACTTTACAATTTTGTATCAATGTATATTATAAACAACGGAGTAATTCCCGTGTGTGCCAAAATGTTTTACGAAAAAAGCCAAATTTTGGGAAAAGAATCCCTAAGAATGCTCGGTATCATGGACGGTCACGAAAAAATACGGAAATTTCACAACCCCCCTTCCACCCCAGAAAGGGAGCACATTCGTGGTGTTTTCCGGCAATGTCAGGAGAAAACGTTTCTCTAAAACCCTTGCTTCGGACCTACCGGAATCGATTTTCCTCTATACATATAATCATATATTAACACGGGGTACGATTATGGGGGGGTCTACCCCTACCTTGGCGAGGGGTCTACCCCTGAAAAATTCCAAAATTTTAAGGGGGTCTGCCCCGAAATTAGCAACAATTCTGCACACCCCCCCATTCCTCCCCCCAAACACGTTATCCTATGCATATAGTAGGTAGAGTGCATAGGTTAACGCGGGGGGGGGTCTGGGGGGTCCAAAGCCCCCCCCAGCCCCGACAAGGTACAAGCCCTATCGCCGTCGGGGACAAGGGGTAACGAAAAAATGGCCAAGGGGTAACCGAAAACAGCCGGAAAAAATTAGTTTTTACAGTGAAATTTAAAAAAATTTCCGGCTTCGCCGGAATGTTTTAGCTAAAATGTTTAATTTTTCGGGAAAATCGGGCAAAATTTTGAAATTTTCTCCAAAAATTGAAGGTTTTTTCAAATTTTAATAAAATTAGCGTTAATTTTTCGAAAAATTTTACAAATTTTCTTGAGGTACAAGCCCCCCCCCCAAATTTGTTGTTCAAGGTACAAGCCCCTTCAAAATTTTTTAGGGACAAGCCCCCCCCAAGACCCGACCCTATGTTAATGTATGGTTGAGTGACATTAATCTCTTCAGGTACATATCAGCGTCTGCAATTTCTCAGGCTGTACAAATTAAAATTCAACCATTACATTGTAACATTACACTGTAGCAGTTTACTGTGGACCCACCTTCCTAAATACAAAGGGTTCCTCATTGTAGACGGGATTGAGACCGTTGGCGGGGACGATCCGGGTTCGAAACTCCTTTCGGATGGTGTCCGTGGGAAGACCGTACATCTCAACCTCCACATAGGTCCCGATCTTGCGATCCGACAGAAACTGACCAGAGATCACCTACAACAACAACAGCAACAAGATCTGCTTAGACGACATAGACTCACTAAAGGCCCCTATTTCTACTTTAAGGATTAAACGGAGGATTAGATCAAAATTAATCCGCATTACACAGAAATAGCAAATCGGATTAAAAGGATTAAAAGTAACTAGTTTATTAATCCGAGGATTAAAAATGGTGGTCGGGTTAAACTAGTTAATTTTAATCCGTTCAATCGGTTTAATCCTGCATTAAAGAAACATACATTTTAATGTCTTTAGACATTAACCATTTTAATCCGGCTAATTTTTAATCCGTTTAATCTGACCATTTGAATCTTTAAAGAAACTGGCTTATCCCTAGTGGGGGGGCCGCCCCCCATTCGGCGACCTCCCCCCCATTCGAGGAGCCCCCCATGAAAAGCCCCCATAAATTGCGACCTGCCCCCACAATCCCAAAAATTGCCAAATTTTACCATTTTTATCCTAAATTTTCAAAACTTTTTCGGCTTCGCCGGATTTTTCACGAAATTTTCACTATTTTAGCTTTAAAACCACTTAAAATTAGTCGTTTTTTAGCGATTTTTAGCAGTTTGTACACAAAAACCCCCAAAAATTCGAAACAATTTTCTAAAAATTTGCCCCCCCCCATTTTGGGTAAGCCCCCAAGTATACTCGAACTGCCACAACATAATTTGATACTGAAAGGAAAAAGGAGATATAAAGTGGGAGGGACTGGAAAAAATAAGACCATTCAGTACCTGAACGGAGCAATAAGCAGCAATGACCCCATCTACAGGGGACTCAGAAAACGGATCAAAAATGCGATCAGGTCTTCGCATGAAGTCTGGCTTCAGCAAATACCTACAATACAATACATATAATCAAGGCCGCACCCACGGGGGGTTCAAGGGGTCTAGACCCCCCCTTTTGGGATGAGAAAATGGAAAATTTTTGCCATTTTTATGGCAAAAACGGCTATTTTAAAAAATTTTCGCGCCTTCGGCGCGATAATTCACTTTTTGCAAGAAATAAACGTCCAATGTACTGTTTTTGGTCAAACATGCAAACATTTTTCAACTTCTGGGGGGGGGGGCTCCGCCCCCCAGACCCCCTGTGCGTTTTACGTTGGACTCCCCCTTTTCAAAATCCTGGGTGCAGGCATGAATACAATACAATGCAATACAATCATCAAAACTCAAGTCGAAACTGTAAATCTTTTCTTTCTCCACACTCCTATTCATATTTCAAATCTGAACATAAAGAAAGAAAGGAAATTGTCACTACAGCTACTGCGCTTGAACCCAAACATTCAGACATCAGATAGGATTCCTCAAACCACGACCTCTTCGGATCAGTATTCGAATCACCCGACCAACTGAGCTACCGAAACTAAGTCTAAGCAAGGTAAAGGGTAACCCATGGAGAATATCTCCATCCCTACTTCTGGGGCAAGAGGTAACGGGCGCTTATCTCCGGGTTCACAGCCGTAGAGCCAGGAGTGGCACCTCAAATGATGACTACGTCTGTGGAAGGGCGGGGGGGGGCGGCCCTTCAAGGCTTTACGCCCTACACGGACTCCTGTTACCCTCCCACATTCGTGCTACCTATTTACTGACCAATTAAAGATGGATAGCTGGGTTGGCTGGAGCCTACGGCGAACCGATATGTGCTTAGTCCCTTGCTCAAGGGGATTTGTGAAAGCCTTGTGGCAGCGGGGATTCGAATCTCGGACTATCGGATCCAAAGTCGAACGCCCTCACCACTCGGGCGTCACGGCACAGCACCTTGCAGTGCCCTGCATAGCTTAGCACCCTGTAGAACGAAGCTTGAGCAACTTGGTACGATTCCAAAACGCAGTGGCAAGTAAAACTAAATTCATGTCGTCACGTCAGAAAGCATGCACAGTTAGCATACACATACCCACAATTAGCATTATACTCAAATTTGCCCTGATTCAATTGCATAGCCAGGTCTGGCGTTTGGAAGTTAAGAGAAACCATCTGACAGCCTGTATTCCAGAAGATCTGAAAAATAATGAAAATGAAAAAAGGAAATTACGTACAGCTTGGATGGAACAAAATTACCCAGAAAACCAAACAAAACATGAATTCCATTCAAATATTCCGAAAACAAAATCAAAAATGTAAATATTAAAAAGGCATTGATTTTTGGGGACTTAATGCAGAGGGGCTCCCCACATGGTACTTTTTATTTTTGTCAAAGAAAATTTTCATAGAAGCTAAACGCAAATTTACGGAAAAAAATGAATGGCCAATTTGAGAAATTGAGTTACCTGTGGAAGATAGTTACTAGAATCAACTCTGCCACCCTTTGGATATATCCGGCTGACTTGGCGCTTATTATAACTAAAACAAGCAAACATGAAACAACTTAAAATTAATAATAATAGGTAAATCAGATAAGCACTACATAATATTTTCTTTAAAACCCCCACAGGTCAAACTTACATAAACAGAATAACAGTCAAAAGAGCCTAGGGGGGACAACAAGTCATGTTGCCCCAAAAGTCAACATATTATAACGTAACGCAAATATGTTACTGCCAACGTGATAACCATTTCTTTAATTTATAAGAGCATAAGGTCTAGGGGCAGAATAAAACATCCAACTTGGACTGCAGAAAGCTTCTTAATGGGTTACTCGAAAGTCGAAACCATTCATGTCTGAGGTAGGGATTGATCCCACACCCACAGTTCCACACCCCACACAATACTTAAACTTACTTTACAAATTCTATGGCACTCTGCTTCAGGTAGCCCAGGCCCACGCTCTCCGAAAAGGAGGACATGTGAAAGTGACAGTTGTTTTCTGAAACAGGAAAACAAACACCAAAACAATCGAAACGATAAGCAATGCTTGTGTTAGTTGCAATTAGCGTTATTATAAGCTACTCTCGCTGTCCGTCCAGGGACGTATGCAGTAGTGAAGTGCTTTACGGGAGATCTCAAACTCGGCCTTGGGACACTTTTCTTCACATCTTTCAATCCTGATTTCAACCTTTCACATCACACACGACCACGACGATAATTATGACACACAAATTTGATTGACAATTCTTCAGTTTCACACTCATGAGGAGTCCAGGACTTACGCTCAGCCACATCAAATCCCTGAAATTTGATGGGATGAGTGTAGTTGACCAGAGAGGAAAGGTAGGGATGAATGTTGGTTGTGGCACCCGTATAGTGATATGAGGCTAGCAGTTTCTCCTCCTCCTCCTTGCTTAGGGTCGGCTGAAGACAGACAAACAAACAAATAAACAAACAAACAAAAGAAATTGACATACTGCAAAATGAACACAAAATGGTCATAAAGAAAGCGTTTTGCGTAGAGCTCAGTTTTGCCCGGCTTACTTCAATCCTAAGCACGAGGACACACGAACCGTTTTTTAAGATTGTCCAAGACTTTGACTTTGAGTTCGGACAAAAACTTAAGAGATTCATGGAATTTTCAACCTCCACCTCCCCCCCCCTCCCAATTCCACGGGAAAACCGCCCTCCTGAAGGTTACGACGACATCCAAATTAGAAGAAAAAGTTAATACCAAAGTGTAATGAGCATACAGAGTGACCACTGGAGCCCATAGAAAATTTTTTCGCGGCAGGCGGACCTCAGCAAAATTAGGGGGTCTGGCGGCTTCGCCTCCAGAATTTGAAAAATTTCTGAAATGAAGGTTTGAAAAACTAAAATAAGCTTAAATTCAGCAAAAAATTCAATAAATTTCGCGCATGTAGGTGCAAAAAATTTTGAAGCCACCTACCGGCTGCAAGGGCTCCACCTTTCGGCATTCTTGATAATTCCTTGCGTTTCTCCATGCAAAATATGCCAAAAACACTGACTAATATTTTGCGTTTTTGCAAACCCCGTAAACGTATTCCCTTTTCCGAAAAATCGGAATCCGGAAAAATACCCTGGCTAACGAAATAAGGGTTGTAGGTTATCTCTGGGTGTCCGTCCACTACGTTTTGATCTGACTTTCACTTTTTCTACTGTCTACTGACAATTATTCCACACTCACCTCTTTGTTAGTCATTTTGGCAAGAGACTTAATCTTAGACTTAATGGTGACAGAGTCATTGTTGGTGGTCGTCCCACCGCTCCCCCCGCCCGCCGAGGGCATCGCCTTCAGCTCTGGATGGGCCTCATTATCGATCGGGACCAGGGGCAGGGGCAGTTCACCTGAAAAAAACACAGACAAAGAGATTACGTTAACTCAAACCAGTGGAAATTTAATAGATCCAGATTTAAAGACAAATATTAATGTATATGTCGAAGCCTAGTAGTCAAAAGAGCCATTTAGTTAGTTAAATGGCTAAACATTTTAGCCATTCAGTCAAATGGCTAGCCCAGTTGTAAAACGCAGCGTGTTTGACTATACTTGGTCAAAAGACTCGCAATATTTTAGCCATTTAGTAAAATGACCACAGTGTTTCAGCCATTTAGTTAAATGGTCAGCAGCTCGTAGCCTATTTGTCAAATTGGAAATTTGACAGTTGGTGACTAATTATTGACGATCATACTTTAGTTACTACTTTTCTACTTACTAATTGCAAGTACATATAACTTAATATTATTTAAATGCAAGTTAGTCGAGTTTTCAGTGTTTTGTAAGTAATTTTCAAGAATGCGTGGACAGTTTTGAAAAATAAAATAATTTTTGTTATAACCGAGGAATTAAAATTTTAATATAGCCTTTCAGAATTTTTAAATTATTTTTTGAAGATTTAAAACTTGATTTACTTGATACTAAATCATTTAAAAATGGTTAAATTTTAAATCGTCAAAAATTAAAAAATTATTTTATTTTTCAAAACTGTCCATGCATTCCTGAATATTACTTACAAAACACTGAAAAGTCGACTACCTTGCATTTAAATAATCTTAAGTTATATGTACTTGCAATTAGTAAGTATAAAAGTAGTAACCAAAGTATGATCGTCAATAAATAGTCACCAACTGTCATTTGACAAATAGACTACGAGCTGCTGACCATTTAACTAAATGGCCAAAACACTGTGGTCATTTTACTAAATGGCTAAAATATTGCGAGTCTTTTGGAAAGTAGTCAAACACGCTGCGTTTTACAACTGGGCTAGCCATTTGACTAAATGGCAAAAATGTTTAGCCATTTAACTAAATGGCTACTTTGACTACTAGGCTTCGACATACATATGCATTTGTCAAACACAGACACCAAACAGCTATAATCAGTATCATAAGCCTATAGAGTCGTGTAAAAAATTGCTTTTGCAGGCAATTTGAAAGTGGTGCTAGCAACACAAGATGATATCCACAATTAGACGGCGATTTAATTTATTACAGACGGAGGCGGGTTCCAAGCTTCAGGGAGACGGTTTTGGAAATTGTTATGTACGTATACGTTTGCAGATTCAGATAATAAATTGGGATACGTGTACATATAAGTGCACTTCTTTGAAAGGGTTTCTCTCAGTCATAAGAAATAATGGAGGTGAGAAAATGTGAAAAGAAAAAAGGGTGAGAAAAAAGAAAAACTAGCTACTGTTTTGAAACTGAATGATTAGTCCAATTGTTCAGAAATGACTGAAACAGCCTCCAAAAAATTCATTAAAAATCAATCATCTAAAGCATGTTTTATATTAAAAAACTAAAAACTATTAATAAAATTCAAAAAATGCAAACTTTTTCGGAGAGCAGAATCAGATGGGTCAGAACAGCTTTCCCAGAAAAAATGAAAAAGGAAACTGTAATATATACACATACATACATATATATATATATATATATATATATATATATATATATATATATATATATATATATATACACGTACATAACATTTTCCGCAACCGTAATAGAAAGGAACGGCTATTAACACCGTCAGAATTAAGGTATATACAGTAGCAACTAAAGTGTATCCGTAAAAGCGGTACATACAGAGGGTGTATGTTATGCACTATGCATACACAGAAACAAAAACGGAATAAGACATTACAGGCTTGCTGGCTGCAGCGCATGCGCCTAATTGCAAATGCAAATCTCATGCAAACAGCAATTAAATACAGCAAATTACTTTTGACCATACTAAACGCAAGCCTTTCTAGACAGTAATTAAAAAATGTACAGCAAACTGGAAGTAGGTGGAGTAGCAAAATACAAAAATAACAAATCAAAGGCAAATCAAAGGCGCGTAGCCAGGGGTGGGGGAGTAGGGGGGGGAATCCCCCCCCGAAATTGTGGCCCACAGGAATTTTTCCTGTGAATGTGTAACACGCGCTATTTGTCAAAAAGTTTCGCACTTTCGGCGCAAAGTATCGTACCATCACAATACGTGTTTCGCACCCCATGCCTAATACCCTATTTGGTGTACTTTGACCTGGTTATGCATCATTTGGGTACATGAGCACGTGCTGGGCCTTAAGTATTTATTTTTCAAACAATGCTCTGTAAAAATTCCCCGAAGGTCGCGAAATAGAAAGATTTCTGAGCTATTGGGGGGGGGGGGGCACCACACCCCAGATCTCCGAAAAAGTTGTAGCATTCCCCCACCCCGAAAAATTCTTCTGGCTACGCTAGTGACAGTTTGTCAAAAGTTTTGAGTCCGAATTCCAACTTGAGTCTGCTTCGAGCCCTATCGGAGGCCCTAGTTTTTCAGCCCTCAGATACATACTGTATTGTAAGGACACGTAGATATGCCTTGCTTTAATCACTTCTTTATTGTATATCCCCCGCCACAGCCCAAGAGTTCTGTAGAATATATATACATACATATATATATATATATATATCTATATATATATATATATATATATATATATATATATATATATATATATATTTAATTCGTATGCTAAGCTCACAAGATATATATTCCGTTCATATTCTGCTTCTTCAAAAACTTATCATCCGAAAAAACGGTAGCTAACTCTGTTTGGATAGTTGCAGAAAAATTGGAAAAAGCTGAAAACAGGTTGTATATGTTTGGTGCCTATTCCCGATGCTAACTGTCACACTAATTATCTTTTAGGTATATACATATTATGTATATACGTACTCTTGGTCTTGTTGTGGTATATAGTCAAGCGGGGAAAAAACCCATTTTAATATGCGGGAAAAAACCCACCTCCAGTGTGGGCTTACCGGTATGAGCTATATAGGATTTTAATAGCCTATCTTGAAGAGCGTCAAAAATAACCCTAGAGGCTGCATTATTGTTGTTCCCACTGCTTCCCTGCAAATTTTTTGGGACTTTGAAATTTTCGAAAATTTTGGTCCGTCGAAGTGCCGAAATTTGGCAAACTTTGGCTGGCCACCCTGAACTACTGGCAATCCCTAGACCAAAGCGGATTGTATGTATGTGTAGGGCATCTGTTGGGCTTCATGATGATATATGCCACACTGCTCTAACCCCTCCGGTGCGACCTGGGGGTGACCTAGAGTTGGCGGGGAAAAAACATCGGCGGGGAAAAACCCACTTTTCAAAATTGAATATTTTTCTAACCGTTAGCAGGAAAGGTCAAACTAATACATACATTTGTTTAATATAGCCTATAGATTAAATTGGTATAGGTTTTACCTGGGTTCGTTCTGTTATGGGTGGTCCAGGGGGTCTAAATCGGACATGGTGCCATTTTAAGCCAAAATTTCAATTTTGGCCAAAAATGCTTATTTTTGCCTTAAAATGGGTCTAGTTTGGCTCTAAATACAAGAACAACACGTTTTCTACACGATAGGATGCTTAAACTGCCAAAAATAAACACGTTTAAAAAATTTCCAAAATTTGCCTATGTTTACGTGTTTAAACATACAAAATTTTCAAAATTCAATTTTTTCTGAAATTTTTCAAAAATGTTGGTATTTTTCGATGTAGACCTACTAAAAACAACCCGCTCTTTCGAATGGCACGCTTCCAGCAAAAAATCCGGGTGGGTTTTTTCCCCGCCGATGGGTTTTTTCCCGACACGGAAAACTTTAATTTCTCCATAACGGCAGGGTCTAGAGAGACAAACTATACCTCATTCGACAGCTTAGGGCAAACCCTAATTAAATATAGTATCAAAGTCGTGCTAACCCAAACCAGTCGAAAGTTCTGGTCTAAGAAAAAAAGTGGGTTTTCCCCGCTTGACTATATAGCTGCGGTTAAGGCTAGCTACTCAGGCTTAAGGTTAAGCTTAAGGAGCAGGAGGCACTAGCTCACAGAATAGATACCAAAAAATCAAATAAAAAAGCTGATATGGGACAAAAACAAAATAAGAGAAAAAACTGAAACTTACTACGAGTAGGATAGAGACTGTTCATATGAGACTCCAGTGTTTCAACAAAAGCCTTGCTAAAACCTTCAGCGTTTCGCTTAACACCAGGAGAAACTAAAGAAAGAAAAAAACAGGAAAAACGACAACAAAATAAATTAAAAACTCAAATATAACACACACACACAACAAGAAAATATATACTAAACAAACTTCACGAGAAAAATACACCACAACAAAGTACAGCACATTACAGTAGTGAATACATAGAAAAACGTAGGCTCACCACAGACAAAACTAAAACTTCGCAACTCGCAAGTCATTAGCCTGAGCCACTAACTTTAAAGTAAACACGGCACAGCAAAAATCGAACAAAACCTCAAACTATTCAGGTTTGGCTGGGGAGGGGGGCTTATATAGCTAGCTAGTTAATTTAGTTATATACTCGTTTCTACTTTAAACTTTATATATACTTAGTACTTACCGTGTATAGCTTACTTAATATATACGTTATAGCCTAGTAAAATGCTGCGAAAATTGGATAATTAAAACGCCAGAAAAAGGGAAATTTTAAAACTCTAAATTCGACGAACAGCTTTTCCAACAATGGAGAGGGGCAAAACTCAGGCCCCCAGCCAAGAATGTTTTCGATGCGAAATCAGCGTGAGCGAAACTCATTTCATTCATACTATACCCTTTGCATCATAGGTGTGACCAAGAGTTTATAATAGGAAGAGTAAGACACTCAGCTCTTCCTAATAGAATAAGCTTGCAAGATGCTCGAAACATTAAGGCCGAAATCTCGGGGGGGCTTCTCAGCGTGTAAACATACCACGCTGACATTTTTCAAAAACGGGCGTTTTTCCCAAACTAAATACTATAACTTGAGCTAGGAAAATCATACAGCGATAATTTTTAGATCATTATGTTGCGTAAAACAAGATCTTTTTAACGATATAAAAATTATGTAGTTCGGATCCGACAATCTCGTACAAATACGGCAACAACGTAAGGTATTTTGAACAAAAGATGAAATTCCTGGAATTCTCGTGGAAAAGATGCTTTATTGCCAGTTTTGTAAGAGATTGTCTGAACCTAACTACGTAATTTTTATATCGTTAAAAAGATCTTGTTCTGCGCAACATAATGATATAAAAATTATCGCTGTACGATTTTCCTAGCTCAGGTTCTAGTATTTAGTTTGGGAAAAACGCCCGTTTTTGAAAGATGTCAGCGTGCTATGTTTACACGCTGAGAAGCCCCCCCGAGATTTCGGCCTTAATGTTTCGAGCATCTTGGAAGCTTATTCTATTAGGAAGAGCTGAGTGTCTTACTCTTCCTATTATAAACTCTTGGTGTGACTGACGAAAAAAGTGGGGGCGAGGGTTCGAAACAACTAGGGAAGGGGTCTGGCAAAAAGAGGGACAGGTGATCCAAAACCGATTTGAGAGAGTGATAAGAACAATTTTCGGGACAGGGGGTCGGCAAAGTTCTCAATTCGATCTGTTTTTAGTGATCTATCTGAGGCAGGCCTAAGAAAATATTAGCAATTTTCGCTAATTCTTCGCAAATTTTGGATAAATTAGCAAAATTTTGGCTCAAAATATTCAAAAATTTAGGCAGGTGAATTGAAAACTTTTACCGAGGGGGGGGGGGGGTCAGCCGAAGGTCGATTTAGGGGTGGGGGCAGCCAACACATTTCGGAGTGGGGGGGCGGGGACCTGTCCTTTTCGGGGGAGGGGCCCCCAACACACCTATGCTTTGCATTAGATAATAAGTTTATATATACTTAACGAGATCCCATCAATGGGCGGGATTATTATATACTTTTTCTTGAGGCGGGGGTGGGGGGGGGGAGCTTGCCGGCGACGGCAGATGTAATTAATTAATCACAAAATTAACTAAAAAACAGGCTAGAGAAATCCCAGATCGCTTCATTTCGATCTCATGTCCCGAGCACACGCACCGCACACTCAAACAAATATATATATATACGTATAAGTTAAAATATCTAAACTTAAAGTATATGCAAAAACGCAAAACAACTAAAATACGATTACATATCTATAAAAACAGAAAACTGGGCGCAAGCATAGGCAGGCATAAACACTAAAAAGATAAAGACATATATATAGCATGTTTAAAATTGATAGTATAGTATCATGCACACGCAGTAAAGTTAAACATACAAGCATTATGGATCATACAGCACGAAGTCCAATCAGCATCCGTTCATCAAAACATAAAGTAGTAAAAAATTTAGACTCAAAATTCTGCTCATACACATCTACGTATATACCAACATATTATGATATTACGTAACACATGCCTTCCGCAGACCAGTATAACAACTAACAAGGCAATGTTCCAGCGAAAACGTAAGATTAATTTTTTGTACCAAACCAGATTTAAGATTATCTTGGGATTAGCAAACGATTAAGCTAGTGTTACGGGTAGTTTCACACTGAAATGTCGGATCGTAGTTACCCAAGTTATTTTTAGGGGATGTTCTCCTGGGGGGCACTTTACAGATACAATCTGCCGCGAAGTCAGAAAAGTTTTGAAAAGTTGCCATTTTGGGCAAACATTTGGAAACCCTAAAAATCCGGGGAGGGGGTGGACGACCGCCGATGTAAAAAATACCCTGGTTACCGGTCAATCCCCTCCGCCGCAACATAAAATGTAATCCAAATCTAAATTCCGCTAAACCTTTCTTTATCAGCTGCAATTAATTGATTTGCTCAGATATACAATACACCTCATCTCACCTACATGGTTGCCTTCGTTCAACAGCCTTGTCATGAGATCAGGGGCCTGTTGCATAAAAGTGATTAGGTGATTAGTGATTACGCACCGTATTATGCCAAACAGTGGCCCGTTCAATAAAATTTCAAGGCATAGAATCAATTGGATGTTCTTTGGATGGACAAGTAAGCAACTGACACTTCCCAAGCACTCTGTCGTCAGCAAAGATTTATCGAATATATCGAAAATTGGCTAAGCAGCAATTATAAGACGGTTTCCAAAAAAATAGCCCATGGGCGTTTTTCGGAGGGTGGGCGCTTTTTTGGATTACAAAAATCGAATACGAAATTGCCGATTCCGAAAAAACGTCCATGGGCCACTGTTTGGCATAATACGGTAGTTGATTAATGTAGCAGTTTTTCGAGGATAATCAAAGGTACGAATGGGCTTTGACAATAATTTACTTGTCATTTTGAAGCGCTTAGAGCGCTATAATAAAATCAAAAAGTCTAAAATAAGTTATAACTTAAATTGGACTGACGCTACCGTGAAAAAATAAAGAAATAAAGAAATTACGATTGAGTTAAAAATTTTCCTTCGGCTAAACAAACGAGTTGTGTACGAGAAAATAAACAATAATAATAATATTTTTGCACACATTCTGAGGGCATGACATGAGGGTGTATACTGAAAAGAGTTGGCATCTTTTAGGTTTAAAAAAGTGTACCCAATCAAAACTAGTAAGAATGTAAATGTAGATATACGCCCCTAAGTTATCCAAAAAAAACCTGAAAAATTGTGAAATTTGAGCTAGAAAACATTCATTTTCGCCAATATTGGTGGCAAATGATTTGATTTTGGAACACTGGTTTAGTTTATTTTTGTGAAATTTCTTGAGGCACCTATTCGAAGGAAAGCTTGGAAAGACACAGTGCAGAAGGAAGAAGACATAGGTTGTGAAGAAGAAAGTAGCATCAGAAACGAACAGCTACAGGCAAAGAAGCAATAATTATGCAATAAGACAGGGCAAATGCGACAGATTAGTATATAATACTAAGCACAAAGTGCAGCAAAAAAAAGCACAAAGTAAAGAACGAAGGGCTGGGCCTGATTTGGTGAAGATCTTAAGTTTTTCATTACAACGAAGTTGTTTTCCAATTCTAAATGACAAAAATACCAAAATGGAAGTTATTTTTGTTTTCTTTCTCTTATTTAAGCTGAAAACCCACGTAGTCTTTTAAACTGTTACGTATGTAGCAATCTTTCCAGTCCCACGTTTTGCCGGCTATCCCAAACCGGACAGGGTCGGTCCCGTGAACAACAACGGGAGCAGAATGATACGTACATCATCAAGCGGATCTGACTTTACGCAACTGTAGTGCACATCAAAAGAAAAACAAGTAGTAGTAGTAGTAGCAAGAGTACATAATACATAGGAGTATGACAAGCAAGGCTGCTTACATCCTGTGCAAGCTATCGGCTGACCCCCCCTCCCTCATAAATAGACCCCCCTTGACCCCGAACCTATGTCTGTACGGGGTCCAAACGGGGGATCGGGGTCTACGTTATATATATACTTCCATGTTAAGCTTGAGGAGGGCCCAATTTGTGCAGCTGGTCTAAGCTTGTATGATTTACACATCTGCGTACAGAACGAGCTAGACCCTCCGTTGGGACCCCGTACATGCATAGGGTCGGGGTAACGGGAAAGGGGGTACGCCGATAGCGTGCAGAGCATGTAGCAGCCTTATAATACATAGAGTATACTATACCTGCTTGCATACTCTTATGTATTATGTACTCTTGGTAAAGAAGAAGAAGAAGAAGAAGAGTAAGTCACTATGTAGCTGGCTTCTTCATTTAGCAATGCGTAGCGAGAGCCAGCTTTACTCCCTAGTGTCTGTCTGCCGGCCTGTTTGAAACAAGCCACAACACAGCATCACATCACACCAGATAACATTAATTAAATTAAATATCAAAATTAATAACCGGCCCATTCCCTAAAAACTTCGGTGGGGGAGGGGGGGGGGTAACTTTTGCTGGGAGAATGAGTCTCTTCTTTGGACAGGGGGACCTGCGCGCAGTGCGACTCTCAAAATGGAAATCTTTAAGTATTTTGATCGGAGCTCCGTTACGCAATGCTAAGAAGAATACGTACTAATCTAGCGGCTTACTCTTCTTCTTCTTCTTCGTCAATTTTTTGTAACTGTATATTTGTATATTTTAGAGTGAGAAATAGTACTAACATATAAATATTTGGTACAAATGACATTTGGCCAGCAGGTTGGTTAGTAGCAGTGGCGTAGCCAGAAAAAATTTCGGGGGGGCACATCCAAAAATTTTTAGCATTTTACTCAAGTTTTTCAAAATCGTTATTCGCCTGATTCCGGCATTTTTCGGATTTTTCAAGCTTTTATATATATACATATAGCAGCTACACGTGGGGTCTGGGGGGCAGGGCCCCCCAGAAGCTGGAGAATTTTTGTAAATTGTAATGAAAGTCATAATTAAAACATTTAAAAAGATTATATAAACATTCAAATCGCAGAAATAAGGATAGTGCTATTTCAAATTCCTGTAAAAATTCGCTCACGGAAACGATGTCTTTCTGTTTTCTCATTTTTAGGCAACAATTTCTACAAACTTGTTAGACTAGAATTGCAAAAGGTTAGATCTGCAGATAAAATAGGCGGGGGTCTGGGGGCAGTAGCCCCCAGCTAGAAGCCAGACCTTTTTAGAATATGGCATAATTGAGACCTATTTTTTAGAGCACATTTTGCTAAAATTTTAGAAAATTTAACCCTGTAATTTGATGTGCAAATAAGATTTTTCTGAGTCAATTAATAAAATTCGCGCCTACGGCGCGAAAATTTTTGTAAAATTTTCCCCGCCATGAGAAATTTCCCGGGGGGCAAATGAGTTTCGGGGGGGGGAATTCCCCCCTCTGGCCCCCCCTGCCTACGCCCCTGGTTAGTAGCTAACTTAACTACCAATGCACACACAGAAAGATGAATGAGTGAGTGTGTCGTTGTAGGATAAAACTTTGTCATATAGTGCCAAATTTTCACCCATAGCTGACTTCAACGGACTTTCGCTACTGGGGGGGGGGCGCTGCTCCCTCCCCACACTTTTTGGGTTCCCCCAAACTCGTGCCCATACCCAATCTTTTGGGAAATGAAACGTCATATGGCAACTTGAAATGAAATCGAACTGCTGTTGAAAGAAACACGATTGATCACTTCTGTATGACGTTAGCGGCGAGATGACAAAATAGTATACGACACTGTCACAACAAAAAAAGAACTGTGAGAAAAAGTAAATAGAAGAGAGCTAAGAGACCGACACTAACTTTAGCTTTAACTTAAAGTCAGGAAAATGTAGCACTTGACGGGGGGTCGGGTGGCTTAGCACAGAGACAGTATAGCATTCACAGTTAGCCGCACGCAAGGCACAAAAACACTGGTTATTGACACAAAAAACTACGCACATACACAAACATAGCAGTCCACGTTACGTACGTAAACACTACGTATACGTTATATATATAGTCTGGTCTAGGAGAAGAAGAAGAAGAAAGACACGAAAAACGAGAAAAATCGGATAGATTGGGTTTATCTTTGTTTTCAGGGGGTTTCCCCTTTTTTTACCTTTCCCCCCTCCTTTTCCACCAGAGGAAAGGCGATTGGCCACAGGGGGTCCAGTGAGGGAGCCCAAGCTTTGGCGACCAGCGGGGGCAGCGGCACACCTGTCACTCAGCGCGGCCAGCTGGCGAGAGGAGGGCCCATTGTCCACTGAAGGGTCATCATCGTCGTCGTCATCATCATCATCATCATCTATACACAGACATAAACAGCCCGGTTCACACTAAGCCTGAACCCATTAAGGTTTTACTTAAGAAAAAAGTTTAGTTTTCGCAAAGATATAGATTGGTTCAGCACTACTCGCTTTCGACCATTGTCAGTTTAAGGTTCTAAAGGAGTGAGTGCAATTTGCCAATCAAAACGACGTGTGCTGTAATTTAAACTAGCATAGCAACATCAAAACTCAGTGTGAACGTCGTCGCTTAAAACTAAAAAAACCCACAACAGATTCTTCATCAAAAAATCCAAGTGACCGTACACTACGTCCGGAATGTATATATACGTAATTACTGTGGTTACTACGTAATAATTAAAACACAAGAAGAGTGCATACAAGTCGCTCGGATGGTTTCTTCTTAGCATTGCGGTACCCCACTAACACACTCAAGCGGTGCTGGTTTCCTTTTATGCAGCGGTTTTGAAACGCCATACGTTTTTTGGAGTTGGAAAGAGATCTGCACATTATTTTGAAGCTTTGCTTATATACCACAACTTACGGCCTACGTTTATGACAGACCTGTTGTAGATCGGCATTTCAAATGCGGCAAATCGTCTCACTCAGACGATTAACAGCACCAAAATAATGTGATTGGAAAGCTTCCTGTAAACCTGTATATCTTTTTATACGGCGTAAGATAGCAACCAGCAAAAAGTAACTAAAGCTACGTTTTAAGAGTGGATTTATTGAGGGTTCGCAAGAACTCCGGGGGTAGGGGGGCGGGGTAGCACCGATATAAACTTAGTCCCCTGCAATGTCATGAAGCAATATATACCAGCAGGTGGCTTACTCTTGATCTACAATATAGTGCAAGTATGCCTTTTTGACGACACACAAGGCGATACTGAGAAGCTGCGGCAACTGGCGGATTTATACCACCTTTTCTTAATATATAATAAATTGATTTCAGCTCTAGACACACAACACTGTCCTAAACTGTTCCACTCACACCACAGATCTCTGCTAAGACCGATACACAAAGCATCCCCATCGAGGTAAAGGTTAACATATTTTGTCATGTTTTTGGTTCACCTAGCCCTTCTCTTCTACCTAAGAGCGTGAAAACTGTTATCCTCCCCTCATTTCGATTTAAAAGATACTGGCTTTTATTTTTACGGGGGGGGGGGTGGGGGCCGCCTCCCATTCGGCGACCTTCCCTCCCCCCCCCCCCATGAAATGCTCCTCCATAAATTCCGACCTCCCTCCATAACCCCAAAATTGCCAAATTTTACCATTTTTACCCTAAATTTTCAAAACACTTTCCGGCTTCGCCTGATTTTTAACGAAATTTTCACTATTCTAGCCTAAAAACCACTTAAAATTAGTCATTCTTTAGCGACTTTTACATTTTTGCACGAAAAACCTGCAAAAATTCGAAAAAATTTTCTAAATATGCCCCCATTCTGGGTGGGCCTCCCATCGATGGGGGGCCATGATGCCCCCCATAAATTTTGGCCTAAAAATAAGCCAGATATATATTTACAAGTTCCTAGCAACCAGCACACAGGGTATTTTTTAGGGATTTTTTACGGGGGGGGGAGAAATTTTCGGGAGGGGGGGAAGATTTTTGCAAAAATGAGCCAAAAAATGGTATTTTTTGGCGTATTTTGCATGGTGAAACACAAAAAGTTCTCAAAAACGCCAGGATTTAAGGTATAAATAGCCATTTTTACGAAAAAATGTCCGGCGAAGCCGGAAAATTTTTGAAAATTTGACCATTTTTGGAAAAAATGTAGACCTCATTAAGGGGGCAGACCAGAATCCCGGGACCAAAATCGATTTCGGGAGGCGAAGGCATTTTCGGGGGGGAGGTCAATTTCGCCCCCCCCCTATAAAAAACACCCTGAGCACATATGTGCCTATGCAACTTTCCTTGTGCCCTATACATAACACAAAACATTCGATTCGGAGACACCACACCCCCCCCCCAAATTTCTACCTTCCTCAATAAGCGGAAAAGTTGCGTCGCCAGAATTTTTAAGTAATCACTTAATTTAAAGAAATTAATTAATTAAATGAACTTAATTTTAGCTATTTCTAACCATGTAAACGTCAAAATTTGCACGCAATCTCACAAAAGTTTGCCTCTCTTTCTCATGAGCCCCCCAGGTCGCTTCTACCACCCCTTAGATTTTTAAATAAAATTAAGCCAAATTCCTGCAAGCAAAAATCTGAGATACGTACTATTTTTGTGAACATAGCAACTTACCTAATCAGCTCAGACACAATTTAGGAATTCTCATAATTTATATTCTGTGCGCCAGCGTAACAAACCAACAAACACTAAAGCCAGGCGCAGGTACACAAAGCTATATACCAACAAAGCTTATAAATTACTTGCGTACAAAACCATTTAAAATTTTTATATGAAAGTACAATTTAAGAAAGAATACACGATAATAAACGAAAGAAAGAAAGATGTCACTACAGCACCTCCGACCCGAAAAATTCGGGCCTGAGGTGGGGATCGAACCCACAACCTTTGGCTGTCTAGGCCAACGCTCTACCGATTGAGCCACCCAGGCACAATCGAACCAAGCTTAAGTTTGAATTCGTTCCCAAGCTGCAGTGACACATTTTTGAATAGGCATATAGCCTTGCAATCCAAGATACACCAGCTATGCGCAAGTTATGTGACATATGGTACTTATGTGACATATGGTACATCAGTTAATAGATATGATTAAGAATCTTTTTGGTGATATTTCGGGAATTTTTTGGGGAGTGCTGTTTTCTGAAGAAAAGTCCAACTTTTCGTTAAATTTTGGGCCTGTGGGGATGGTCTAAAATTCCAAAAATTGAGGGAAACAAGTTTGGAGAGATCAGACTCACCCCCCACCCAGTAAAACCTCAATCATTTTAAGACAATTCTAATTGAGAAATGCCCGCGTTCTCAGATTTATAAAACAAAAATAGTATTTAGCTAATGCATACACACAGAATATAGCATCTAAACTAAACTTCGGACTAAAATCTAAACTTAATGTTAATCGAATTCCAATTAGAAAGCAGCGAGCTATACAATAGCTGTATATCCATAACCAATACCCTGGCATTTTTTTAGGGTTTTGAAAGTGGAAGGGGGAAGTGGGGGGGGGCTTCCGAAAAGTGGGGGGGGGGCGAGTCCAAAGTATAAAATACCAAAATTTTTATCAAAAAATTAGCATTTTTAGGTCAAAACACAAACTGTTTTAAAGCTTAAAATTAACTTATAAGTCCATAAATTAGCTAAAAATTGAGAAAATTTTTAAAAATTTGATCTCAAAAACTTAATTTTTCGAGACTTTTGGGCGACCCCCGAAAAAGTGGGGGGACTTGCCGAAAAGTGGGGGGGCTGCCAAAAGTGGAGGGGCTTTCGAAAAGTGGGGGGCCCCACTCCCCCCCACTAAAAAATGCCAGATACCATGTACCATCTCTTTGAGATTGCTCCACTAATTCAATTAGATGTATATGTCATGTCAACGTGATATTGTGAAATCAGGGATTTCTCAAAATACCTGAAAATTTAAGGGATTTCACAGAATCCCTAAAATTTTCATGGGGATTGTGAAACTCTTACTAAAACCCGATTATTTCACAGTTTCCCTGAGTAATTAGGGATTTCACAGAATTCCGTGTCACGTTCAGGGAAATTGTGAAATTGTTGATTTAATTGGATTTCTGGAAATTTTTGCTGCAAATCTGTGAATGTGAATGCGCAGATATTATGTAGCCCACAAGAGCCGGCTGTGCTACTTACTGCTTAGATAATAGTGCAAAATCCAGGTCAGGTATCAGGGAATGAGTGGGCACCGGGAAATTTACCGGAAAAAAGGTTTTTCCCGTTTTTTTCTCAATTTGGAAAATTTTTGAAAAATTACCAGTAAAATTGGAACTGTTTCGGCTGAAGTGAGTCGGCTAACTGAAGTCGACAAATTCTGCAAAATGGTCTGAATTCATAGTTTATCGCGTAAAATTAATATTTAAAATTAAAAAAGATTAAATTCATTAAAATTAGCTCATTTTAGCATTCCAGAAGCAATTTTAAACCTTTGGTGATGCCGGGAAAGACGGAGGAAAATACATACTTGTTTTATTCCGCAATAATTTTTTCCAAAAAAACCCAACCCAGCCAACAATAGAAATCTTTTTTCATGATACAAAAAACACAAGCTAAAGGAGAAACAGGCAAACAAACAATGGGCAATACATACGTACTATATGTACCACTGAAAAATAAAAAGTCATTCATAAATAAATACCCCTAAACGTAGTACACAAATAAACACACAAATCATACAACACACAACGCCTTAAACTACCTGGCATTTTTAGTGGGGGCGCTCCCCCCCCCCTTTTCGATGCCCCCTCCACTTTTCGGCAAGCCCCCACTCACTTTTTTGGCAGTCGCCCAAAAGTGGCGAAAAATTAAGTTTTAGACGTAAAATTTTCAGAACTTTTTCAGTCAATTTTTCAGGACAATTTTCAGCTAATTTATGCACTTATAACCTCATTTTGAGCTTAAAAACAGCCATGTTTTGAGAATTTACCTCAAAAGTGCAAATTTTTTGCCAAAACATTTAGCTAAATTTAGCTACCTTTGGCTTGCCCCCCCCCAACTTCCCCCTCCCTAGGGGGGGGGGGGGGCGAAGCCCCCCCTCCACTTTCAAAACCCTAAAAATGCCAGAGTACATCTACCATATAAAGTCCACTTGTATTACAAACTCATATCTATTTCATCAATTGAAGATTCGTCCCTACATATTATAGGTGAGCTTACGCTCAGGCGTGCATCGTGCTACAAATTATTTCAATTCAATTTCAATTTTCAATTTCACTATTTCAATGCCGAAATCTGCTTAGAAACGAAGTCAGAAAAAATGTTTAAGCCATATTCAGCTACCATCAGCGTATTGTGAGGTTAGGAAAAGTCTCTGTTCGATTTCCATTGCCAAACCATCACAAAGAAATAATGTCTTGTCTCTTCTTTACAGACCGCCTTTTCTTCCTTTTCTTCTACACAATGGAAAAAACAAGACCATTCATATCGGATATTTTTAAGATTTTATCTAAAAAAATGTTATTTTAATCCTACAAAATTCAAAGCTCCACTGCAAAAGTCAACGTATTACGACGAAGACGTATATAATATGCAAAGTATAAACACGTCGTACACATTATACCACAGGCATCCTCTAGCAAAAGTGGCACAACAGTTCCAAAGTTTCAATCATAATTAACCAGCGCACGTACGTATCATGCCTCAAGTCAACATAGTTGCAACCACCAAGTCCAAAGCACGCACACACACACACACACGCACACACACACGCACGACAAGTGACAGCAGACAAGCTAACATAGGACAATAAGCCAAAATCACAACTACAGCAACCACAAGAAGCTATAGCTTAAACGTAAGACAATGAGGTGGTGATCATAGTATTAATCATGTAGGAGGCCTCAGATAAGATCTTTAATACACTTATAGATAAGAGTAAGTCGCCCTGGCAGGCTGCAAGCTTCACACTACACTCACTCTATCACCAACAACAGTATGTAGTATATCAATAATGTAATAACTATGAAAGCTGAGAGAGAGAGAGACAATGTGTGTGTGGTGTGTGTGTGTGTGTGAAGCTTGACTTTTGACTCTTGACACATACTCTTATCTATTATGTACTCTTGCTGTGGAGACGTACGTACGCACGCATTGTCTCCTATACTATTGCCGAATACCACGTTGTACGGGTCGGGTTGCGGGGGGGGGTCATATCCATATCTACATCCATGCATCCAGTGAGTGAGAGAGTACCTTCTAGGGGACCGTCTTCGCCCACGACCATTTTCCCCGGCGTCCTCTGGCTCCTCCTCAATTTCGTCCAACTTCCCTTCGCGGAGAAACTGTTCCAGCTGAGCCCGTTCAACGTCCGGCTTAAGGCGCTTATTCTTGATCAGTATCTTACGCTTCAGGAGCGTCGGGCAGGGTAGGGGGGTGCCGGGCTCTAACTGAAAACACAAAGTGTGTAAGAGCAAAACAAACAAATTAATTTATTAGCAGACAACAAACACCATGTTGTTTGGTGTTGTTTGAAAATTGTTGTTGTTTGAAATCCAAACGAAGCCGAAATATCTGTGCTGCTACACTAAGAGTTTATCATAGGAAGAGTAAGACACTCACTCAGCGCTTGCTGCCTAATGTATAGTAAGCCTGCCATATACAACTCTTGGTTACACCTGGGTATTTCTTACCGGGGGTGAGGCCTCCCCCCACCG
>JASAND010021632.1:0-39177 GCA_030248195.1 Trissonchulus latispiculum
ATGTTGAAGATAGGAGACATCTGCCTTGAGAATCCTCCAGCAGACATTTGTCCCATTTTCTCAGGTACAGTTCCTTGCCTCCAGGCAGAACAAAAAGTCATGGGCCACTGAAGGTCTTTGCAACGCTGGCAAGAAGGTGTCACACTTTTAGGCAGCGATTCACATTCCTTTGAGAACTATCTCACTTATTAGTGCAGCGCTCATTAGCTAATCTCATGTGTAATTTTGAGCTATTACAAAGTTAGGGACTAAGGTGAAACCAAGATTACTGGTTAATCCCTATTTCGCTTAAAATGATAGAAGGCGGCAGGTTTCTTTGATCTTCAAATTTTAAAACGGCTATACTGAACGCAGGAGACATTTTCAAAGGTTAGTGCAATGACAAAAAATGTTCAGCGTCTTCAGTTCTACAAGAAAACAGAACTTTTAAAAATTTTAAAAAAATTTTAAAAAAATTTTAAATTTTAAAATTCTTTAATTTTTGAAGTTGTTGAGTCTCAAATAGCATTTAGTCTAAGTTTTACCACATTAGACTGATTTTTAAATAATTCTGTTTTTTGCTTACTTGGCGAAAGTTCCATGCAGAATTACCAATTCTATCTTACACAAAATCCTATGCTGTCCCTTAATATCCAGACCTGTCCCTTATTATCCTTGATGGTATCCCTAAAAACCCCGTTTTGCTAAAAATATCAATCTTTTGCAAATTTATTGATATATTCAAAGGAATTTTTAGTTGAGCAAAATAAGAATGGTACAAATATATTTAGAACAAATTAAGCTTTCGTTTGATGTATAAATCATGGAATTTTGTTGAGTATTAAAGCAGATTCAATTGTTTAAAGTTGCATTTTAATAAAATCTCATAAAATGCGAAGCTTTTTTGTCCCTTATTACCTCGTTTTACCCTATTAGCCAAAAAAGAAATTGCTATTTTCGAAGAAATCAGTTTTTTTCAAAATTACTGCCAAATCTTACAGACAATTTTGGTTTATTTATACTCAATCGATACAGCGTCTAATTGCACAGTTTATTGCACAACCTACTAGCTGGACTTCGTTGCTTTGGAAACCATTTGGCAAAACTGCGGTTATTTTGACTTGAACATCGATTTCTCAAAAACTACCCAATGGATTAGCTTGATTTTTGGCAGGATGAAAATTCGCACTATTGCGGAGGGACTTTCTTGGTTTGAGCTAAAATGTCTTCAGTTGGTAGCAAACTTATGGATGTTGTGAAATTTCGTGTCACCGCTCATTTGACGGATTTTTTGGAGCATTAAGACCTGTTGAGCCAAATACAAAAAATCCCCTCGGCCCACACGTCCTTCACATCATGGCACAAGAAGGACTTTTGGCTGAGTTTACAGTTTTGAGAAATCGATGTTCAAAATTTTTGGTCTATATTTAGCCTTTATCTAAATTTTTCTAATGTTTTGCTAGTGTGAACTATTTTTTGATATTTCCTTTGATTTCTATTTGAAATTATCTAAAATGAAGAAAATGAAGTGTTATCTTTATGAACGATAAATGTAAAATTGTCCTTCTGTGTGGGAACCTCGGTTCCTTAGCTAAGCCTTGTCCGCCATTGAAATTTAACGTAAAGTCAGTCTTGTCAGATTTTTCACACGGAGCAGTGGCGTTTTTGTCTGCCTTTCCTAGTGCTCAACGGGGGACATCTTTGTTCAGGTATTTTGGTTGGGGGATTCCAATCCCTCCAAATTTTGGGCTTTTTCCTTACCTTTTTGGGGTTAAAGTAAATTTGTTTTGTACGCGCATTATTATGGAAATGTCTATTCTTTTTGTGCTGTAAAATTATTCTTTCACTTTTGTTATTCGTATTTTTCGTGTAGAAAACAGTAAACTCACGGTACTTTATAGACTGCCGGCGCCTGCTGTAGTTGGTTACGGAAATTAGCGAGTTTAGGAGCGAGTCTACGAGCTTGATATGCACACACCCACGAACCTAGTAATTCTTCATTTAATTTAAATTATCTGTTTACTGGCAAACAACAAACCTTTTACACTAGTTTTGCTTGTTTCTTAAGCTCTTGTGAATGTAGTGAGCTTGATGTATAAAGCTCTTTCTAACTACCAAAAATGCGAAAGTAATAGCGTTTTAAAGAAATCACCACAAAAACCACCTTAAGGGCGAAATCTGTGGGAGGGGTGCCACTTACCGTTGTTAACCATATGTTTATATGCGTTTGAACTAAAATGCATCTGATTGGCTAATTGCCTACCTTATGTCAAATTTACGTGTATTCGCAGATTGGCTAATTTTTAACTACCGTCTGCCGTTAGAAATCAACCAATCAGCGAAGAGCTAAACGCTTTGTACGTGTAATTGGGATCCCCTACAGGCTCTAAATTAGATACTTTTCGACAGTTTACAATTAAACTTGAATTAAAACATTATTGAAAAAATTAAATTAGACATTAGATTCCTTTTAAAAACGAATTGTTGCCAATTAGGTCAACTCAGGCAGACAGGTCCCAAAACATTATCCTGAATTTAGGGATTAGTCAAACATCTGGTTTCAAAGTCGACAACTGCTCTGCCCATGCCCCATGATTCGTGAAATTATGATAAAGAGAAATGACAAATGGTGAAAAATGAGGTTCCGGAATTTAAAGTTCAGCACCATCGCTCACCCAATTACACCAGATAATCACCCAAACACATACTTATATAGGAGCTCAGAAATGTGCTTTTCTGTCTTCAAGCTTCTACTTGTGTCCCACCCTAGACCAAATATTAAATATAACTAAGTAAGACTAATGCAAACTAACTAACTAAGACTAAACAGTACTAAATTCAGCAGTAGCCCCATAGGCATTTAAAAAAGAGACCAGAAAATATTGGATATATGGAACAAGAAAGCACTTAATTAATATGATACAGTTAATTAATAATGGCTCTCTCCTGTTTCGGACTAAGCCTTTGCCTTAGTGGCTACAGGCTACAGGCAGGCATTTTTGTATACCTATTTACTCCCTATTCAAAGAGAAAAGCTATCCATCGTCAGTACTCGGTTGCGTTGTCGTTGACCCTCCAAGACTCTCTCGGCTAACTGAACTAAATTGAAATTTGAACTTTGACCCACTCAACTATTTAACGTACACTACATATGCATTGAAGCATCTATACTTTCGTAGGTTAAATGCTACATTAGTTGATCACTAAAACATGGCAAGAATTCATTCTACGACGAATAAAATTTATCATTTTGATTTTTATATCTGGTAATGTGAACCACTAGGAAAAAGCTAATCCTAAAATGTAGGCATTATCTAATGCTAAGTTGCATAGAACAGAAACACTCAATAGAAACATAATTGACAATGAATATGCCTAAGAATGGCGCATACATCTCCCCGTAGCATTATCAAAATTAAATTTCAGTTGAACAATGTGTTCATAAAGTTTTTCTAGAGGGATAGTTATGGATATATATGGAGTGGAATGGAAAAAACTGGAATTCAAGAATTAGGTATGGATCAAATCAGCTCGGCGGTTCGAAATGGAAAACATAGAAAATATCTACCGACTTCGACCTAGGATGTGCTAAATGGGCAATACCATTTAATTTTCCGTAACAACGTTGCAACGCTTACAACATCTTTCACCGTTACATAATCTCAAATTTTACGTGTACACTTTCTTTCTTTGAATAGCTCGATAGTATTTTGATTGGAGGCTGACTGTGTTTGCTTCAAAAACAAGAAGTTTCCATCAACAAATGGGAGTCTAAAAGAAATCTAATCGAAACTGTTTAATTCTGTTGTCCTCTTGCTAAATTGCCTAGAAAATTCCTTTTGCTAAATAGATGTCTTGCATAATATTACTTACATAGATTAAATTATAATCCCAAATAGAAATTTAAACAGCACCATGCTGCACAAATTTGCTGGTGCCAAGTTTCATGCTTCCCTCACAGAAATATTAGGGTGACTTTGCTTAAAATAAAAGGTAAAAAGTGGGGAAACTTGCTCTTGGGAAGAAAGAATGACTAAATTAAAGTTCGCCACGATTTTTCCATTTAATAGGGTAACTTAGTGCCTGTCATCCTTGCAATTAAATCAGGTTTAATCAAGGATGTTGGATTACATAAGCTTTCCAACATTATACAAAGCCAGGCCCAAAGCCATGCAAAAGCATTCCATTTTAACCGTATACCATTTAATGTGCTAGTAAATTAAAATGTCGGCAATTCCGGTTAGATTATACGTATTTGTGCACAGTTCAGACGATTTCAGGTCTGCACAAAATAGTTCAGTTTCAAAAATTTGTCCTTTCACATTAGCACACTCTTGAAAGCTTAAAACAGTGGCTTTCCCGCGCTCCCGAATTTCAATGGTTTAGGGTGCTTTCACTGTAAACGTTTTCGTAGAATGAATTAGGGTACAAGTTTTCCCAAGTTGTGGTAACTTTATGAACATTGAGGGTATATACTCGGATATATTTCCCAAAAATTTACACCCATTACATGCCATGCCTTTACCTGACTTTGTCATGGCACAGAGGAAACTTATATACATAGATGTAAGAGAAAAATATAATCATGTTAAAACAAAACTTTTCATGCACACATATAAGATTCAAGACACAAAAACATTAAAACAAAAAGTCACATTTCATAGAGAAAAGATTCTTGGGATCGTAGAAAAAAAGACAGAGCTAATTGATGCCCAATAGAATATAAGAATCTAAACAAATTTCACTCAGGACACACAAGGAATTTGTCATAGATATTGAAGGGAAGCCCTTTGCAATGAGCAACAGGAGGTAAAAGCATTGCGATTACTTCTGGCAGTAGTCTAGTCTTCGCTTGAGTAATTGTTTACACAGAAACTTGGGCACAGTTCACAAAACCAAAATTTCATATTTCTATATGTGTAGTGCTACGGGTGAGATACGAGTAAACTTTGCGTTATTTTCGGCTCCAAAAGATTGCACTGGTAAGCACTGGTTTTTAGACTGAAAGTTGAAAAGGCTGAGAGAGTATCGGGGTCGGTGGCACCCTTCAACCCTAGATTTAAAACACTAAGTACTAAACAGCGCAGCGAACAGACGGCACAACGTTCTCAGTGCCTGGAATTGCCTCGTAAGCTTCCTGAGCAATCTGGGGCCAATTTCATAAAAATCTTGCAACTTGCACTTGCACTTGAACTTGCACTTGAACTGCAAGTTCAAGTTGTCAGTGTTTCATAAAACTTTTCCTGCTACTTGCGGAAATTAGCTAAGCAAGTTGCAAGACTTGACAACTTGTAAACGCAAGTGCAAGTGCAAGTTGGCAAATAGCTGATCTTTAAAAAATTAACCAAAAATATTTGAAAATTCATATAAATTTCAAAAATTAAAGAAATGCTTGGAAATTCACATTGTATTACGACAATAATCCAAAGAGTAGTGTCCTACAATTTTTCCAAAAAATATTAAAATTAAAATAAGTTATAGCAATTTTTGTTCCATTCGTTCAGTGAAAATTCACTCAACCACTTGCACCGCAAGTGCAAGTTGCAAGTGCAGGTATTGACGATTTTTATGAAACAGATTCTGACCGCAAGTGTTAGCGGACAACCTGCAACTTGCTTACTTGCAACTTGCAGTTCAAGTGCAAGTCCGCAAGTCCCACTTGAGGGTTTATGAAACACTTTTCTTGTAACTTGCACATGCAAGTTGCAACTTGCATATGCAAGTTGCAAGTTTCAAGTTTTATGAAACTGGCCCCTGGTCTACGTTCCAAGGGCGTAGACAACCACAAACTACGATAGGCTGAATTAAACCAAGAGTCTCCTCGCTCAAGTACTGGAATGCCTCTAGCTCAAAACTAACAGTCAATTCTGTACCGCAACTTTCGCACTCTAGCTGACAATGAGATAAGACCGGTACAATCTCTGCCAGCGTGATATAAGCCAAGTCTTAACTAAAGTTCTGAGCAAGGCCAAACTGAGTCCTAACTAAATCCTAGGTTCCTAGCAAAAGGGACTACAGAACCTACAAATTTTAGGATTTAATGTACAACAGTTACGTGCAGACGAGAAGAGGATAAGATGATACAGACTGTAGGTAAACAGAGCAAATAGGTACAACACAATATTGGTTAGGTGAACAGTTCAACACAAAATAACTCTGACAATACAAAGTGACACGGTACTGGAAAACAACTGAACACAGATGATCTATGATTCAAATGTTTCAACGATAACAAACAGTCAGACACAAGCAAACATCTAACCACAAATTCTAGATGATTAACCTAATTTATAGAGTTAGATCTAGCAGAAATCCTAGACCAAACCAGCAGTCTGATATTTACAAGTTATCCCAAGAATTTTGCTTAATAAGTTTATCCTAAAGAACTTTATATTAGAACCTGAAACCTACTAAAATTTCGAATGATTTAATTATGTATCGCTCGTCTAGTACAGTTTCTTAACAAACGATCACTGTAATCTGTTTCCTAACCAGAAGGTATCGAGGGGGTCCGCCTATATGTTTGAGGTGTCCTATGTGCTTTTATTTTAAATGAAACAATCAATGTCGCGGATTTCCACCCTTTCCCGGGCACTAGATATTAGTCCTAACTACTCGTTCGGCAGATAACCAGAAGCTAATATCCTACTTCCTGCCTAAGGAAGCGGCCAATGGTCAATTCGCACGTTTTTGAGAAGTTTAGCAGGACTTTAGATTTCCCCGAAAGTTTCCCCGAAAGTTAATTGAAACAGTATTCTAGGCAACACAAAGAACGTACAAAAGAGCGCAAGAATCAACAAATTGCATTTTACTGAAAGTTCAACAGAATTTAGATCAGCCTTCCTGAGGTGAAGTTTGAGGTTCCCACTCCGTACCACAACCGAAACTTTGGTAGTCTTGAAACAGGCTCTCAGGGCCGAGAAGCGGCTGAAGTTCGCTAAGGACAGCTGTAGCTCGATGTCAGGTCAAGGGAGCAAGCGTCAACCAGGGGGGAGCAGATGTGCACGGCAACGAAGATAGCTGGCAATATGGGTGTCGGATAAATCACCCTGAAGTCTGTAGTCATGTAGCCAAGGGTGTCGGACAAATCGCCCTGAAGAAAGCTCCTGATGAAGAACAGTGTGCACCTTGCTCTGCCCTGGCAGGCTGTTTATCCCGGCAGTTCAGCATGGGTAGAAAGTTCTACTACAAGATACCGTCAAGCACCTTTCGACAGGTTGTCTGTTAGGCAAGGCTGGACAGGATCCAAGACTGAATACCAGGGGATTGGCTGGCAATCTCACAGTGGCGGTGACCAACTGAGCAGCAAGGACCGGGCAGGATCCGTGAACAGCAGAGGGGACTGAGCAGCAGGAGTTCGGATCGGCGGCAGCAATCGGGCAGCAGATCCAGACGGGCAGCTGAAGGACTGATTCAGGCAGGCGTGGGAAGGTTTGGACGCAGCTTGAATCAAATGGGTTAAAACCGTTAGGATCTTTCAGAGAAAGATCCTAACACAATATTTCTTGGGTCCAGGAAATTATCCCTAAGAAGCTGAGATGGAAAGTTTGAAAGGTTGAGAGTTTGAGAACATTTTGTAAAAGTTTCAGAGTGCGTTCTGTGGTTTGAATTGCGAGAATTTTAGTTTAAAATTGAAATTAGGGACTTTTGGGAGAGTTCCCAAAAGTCCAGAGCTTCTTAGTGGATTTCCTTTCGGAAATCCACGCGACCGAGGTAATATCTAAACAGATATTACAAATCAGAATCATTTATAAATAAACAATGGATAAATTAATTTTAAATTAACGGGTATTTCTCAAGAGAAATCATTTAAAGGAGGACCTCTGGGTCCTTTAATAAGTCTCATAAGCGATTCCCAGAAAAAGAAGGAATCGCTTTTAAAAAAACTAGCAGCGTAACAAGGAGGGGGAGGAAAGCCTAAGGTGGGACGTAAGCCTAAACCCCCCTTTTTAAGCTACATAACCCCCAAAAAGATTGACGAGGGGCTAGTGTTAACACACTAGCCCCGTTCCGGTGTGGGGGGGAAAATTGGGCATAGTAACGCCCTATAGTAGAACAAACTAGGGAAGAGTGAAGGGAAAGGCCCAAAAGCGGCGCTCGAGACGAGAGACAAGGTAAGACTGAGGTGCAAAGCAAGTCTGCCTGTCAATCATTACAATTTCGGCAAACTAGTCTGATTGGCCGAAATTGTCCTCCGCGCAAAAAGGCGCGCACTAAATGATTCTGATTGGGTCAAACTGGGTGCAATCACAAAATAACTTTCGGCGGGCTCTCAAGTGTTTACATTAGACGGGAAAGGGCAATTAAACTAATCCCCTTCCCCTATTGTTAAAATTAAGGAGAAATTATATTAACACAAACGCATTCAGGCGAGAAATTGAAACTAATTTTCTCAAAAGAGAAAACAATACGCATTACACCAAACCTGGACTAGAGCATAACGTGTGCTTGGGGGGGGGGTTTGGGGGGTTTACCCCCCCGACCTGAGCTCGCCCCCCAGAGGGGTCCCTCACCCCCCCAGAATCCGGATTTTTCCGGTAAAAAAAAACCAGAAAAATCCGGTTCTTCGGCGGCCTTTGGCCGCCCTTCACACCCCCCCAGAACTTCCCCTCCTGCACATGTCACTAGAGGGTCCCCGTAGCTAAGCCTTAGTAGACTGCTGATTAGGTGGGTAAAATAATTAATTAATAACTAATAATAGGTACGAGCCTTGTACAAAATACAATACACAATACAAACAATTAGGTAGCTAAGACATGAATTAAAAAGTAAACTTTCTTAAAAATTCTATCAGTTCCCCTCTTTTCTTTTGCCTTTGAGTTTCAGCCGAACTGGACTCTAAGAGCGGAGAATTTGTACCGTATATTGACGGCAACTATAAAAGAATCACATCTGTTTCTCGGAATGGGCAATAAAGGAAAACACAAAGGTTTTTCCCTTATTACAAAACTAAGAACTTTAAGAAGAACTTCAAAAGAATTCACACTAGCTAAGCAAGAAAACTAGTTAAGTTCAGTGAAAGGGAAAGCCGAGCTTCCTTTTTGCTTTAAAACCAATAAAAACTAAGTTAATTAAACTTTAGACTTAACTAATTTAACTTTCATTAATTAATTAGCTAGAATATGGATTAACTTAATTAAACATAAACTTTAATTGAGCTTGAAACGAAGTTTAAACTATTAATGATCACAATACTTGAGGGACGAGCCGAGCTCTCCCAGTTAGGTCAGAAAACCGGGTCTAATACAAAATCGAACCACAGAAGTACGAATTATTTTTAGCTTATCTTGAAGAGGAAGACCTGCTGAGTTTATTTATCAAAGTTTTAACTCAATTATTGATGTTAATTAACATGGAACTTGAATTAAAAGCACTGTGACCAACCAAATCTGGAGGCCAACTTAAACTCCATTATGTGGCTTGTAAGACAGCTTGTAGAATGAAAACGAACTACAGAAAGGGTAAATATTTTTGGATATTCTGAAAGAGCAAAGCTTGCTGGTTTTAATGATTTAAAAATTGTACTAATTAATAATGTTAGTTAACGAGTAATTAAGCGAAAACCACTTATATGGACAAAACTTGAAAGTAACTTTGTACTCTCCATATGAAGTTTAAAATTGGCTTGTAAAATTAAAACAAACCACAGAATAGGTTGTTTTTCTTTCATAAATCGCAAGAGCAGGTCTTAATCTATTCAGATATAATAAATTTTGATTGCATTTCGACGTACAGTGAGCGAACACTAGCCTTTATCCTGACCGTGTTGGGTTGTTTTGGCCATAGAAGCAGAATCCCTTTAATTAACTTAAATTAATGAGTGGACCGTGCTCTGCACTATTCATTGACAGTCGTTCTACACCTGCCAATCCGCCTGGGGAGCGGCACCCAACGGGCCTCTACCTAGCTGCCCCGCAACAGCATAATTAGTAAAAGTTAACTGCCAGCTCGAGACAACGCAACTTCAACTTGAAACTTCATTCCAGTTAATTTTCCGAATTAATTCATGTCTTAACTATGGCAATAATTAAAGATACAAATGCAATGGCAATCAGACACATTCATTCCACAGATTCCGTTCCGTTTTCCAGCAGAATTCAAGATCGAAACTCCATAAGAAACCAAAACTATTCATCACATAGTAAACCTTTTTAGTTTATTTTGAAGCCCTTATTACTCGGATAGATTGTTTAAAGACGTCGTTTTTGGTCATGTCGTGTCCTAAATGCGTTCATTGGTTGGCACGCCGGCCGATTTGGATTGAAATACAAATATGATGTTTTATTGAACAAATCCACATGGCAAAATATTCATTTTTATTACATATGGTTGTCTGGTTTCCAGAAATTGTTGTTAGTTTCATTCCGTAAACTCCAGGATATGGTAAAACGTACAGGCTTGTAGGACTGTTAAGATAATTAAAGTATTAGCAAAAGCTAGATACGAAACTGTCGGGTATGTGGTAGTTGGTATCCACCTTGAACCCGTGTATCTGCTGGACAATCCAACTGACCTGTTCAATTGCGAAGCTGATAGCTGACCCCGCGACACGGGCTTAGGCAAGAGTATATAATTTATAAATATGTAAAAATTATATAAATATATGTAGAAATTTATAAATTATGTACTCTTGGTTTGGGTAAATACAGTAATCAAACAATAAATTCCATTGATCCACCTGACATATTCTGCACAAGCTCACGCCAAATCCAACTTAAGAGAAAACACTTGCGACCACTCATCAAATAAAAAATCTGTTGCTTTCAATTCCCATCTTATTGGATGGCAAACTGATTGGATAAATACTATCATGATGATTTGGGAACATTAAGCAGGCTTGCAAAAGTGTTCGTAAGGAAAATTTTCTTGTGAAAACTTATTGAGTAGAGCAATGAAAATTATTGTTGGAGCATTTACCTCAAAGAAGTAGATTAATCAGTTTCGCTTTTCGTATCGATTAATCAGATCGTTAAGCTCAGTGGTTTGATCCCCGCCCTGGACACTTCCTTCACATCTTTCAATCCTGATTTCAGCCATTCACTTACTTGTTCAAAGTTTCGGACTATGACTACAACTAAAACTAAGGTGACAAAGAGGAATTGACCAGTCTTGAAGAATTTGTATCAAACGCTTCCTTCCTAGACAAGCTTATGATAAAAAAAAACTCAAAGAGGAAGCTGTAACCATGTAAACTTAAAGTTAAGCAATTTTCGAGATTCCAATTAGTGTTTCTCTCCCAAATAAGCCAGGCTAGTTTTTGTTAATACTCTACAGATGCACACCTAGAAATACACACAAGCTTGCTTACATAGACAAATATTTTGTAATAATAATATGTCTAATATACAACAGGATATTAATTTATTGTTGAAAAAAGGCAATGAGGAATTAGCACCCATGGCTAACAGAATCCGTCATCCAAAACTGTGCCGGATAAATTTTGCAGCAATTTCAGAGATAAACTTCTCCTTCTAACGAAGCGGAAGTGGAAGATGTCCAGAATCGGACCTCAAATTTCCTGCTATGATGCGCTGTCAAGACTAAGCCACAGTTATTTGAGGAAGTTTTTGTAACTTTACGAAAGTAAATCGATGACAGTCTGGAATGACAAGTTATTACGTTTATTTGAGTATTCTTTGAGTGAAAACTGAGATTGTTTTGAATTTATTTCAATTCTCCATGCTTCTTCTGAAATTGTCATAAAAATGCTAAATGTCAAATAAATGGGCCAGAACAGACAAAATCGCTCGTCGTTATGATGGCAATTACTCAAGTTGAGATGGAAGGTTTGCAATCTAATTCGACACGAAGTTAATGGAGGCGATTTATGAAACACTCAACTACATGCGATACATTTGCGATGCGTTTGCAGAGACATGCAATTTGTGTACTACACACAACAGGGTGACATAGTTTTCATTTATCAAAGGTCAACGACAATTCAAAGTTTTTAACTTTCATCTAAAACCTGTCGTTTTTCTTTCCGTCGATGTAAACAATCATTACGAGAAAAATTGCTTCATTTCGAGGATTTGTCGAATGATTCTCGTTCGGTACTTAAGTTCGGTCATCCTGAGATAGTAATTGAGATCCAATGTTTCATTTTAACAGAGTAATTACTACAAAACCTCCTCTCCATATTTCAAGCTCAAAGCAATTCTAAGCTCTTCTTGACAGCAGCTTCTTCTCAAACTAGGACAAGGACCATTTGGATATTTTGTATTTTGTCTTTAGTACATTTAAAGTTTTCCCCTCAAACCCAACGGCCTCAAACCCTCTGCGTAGCGCTTCTGCCAGGGCCGGTGGACCAAGAAGAAACCGAGGAGATAGTTCATACAGGAGGCGTCAGACACCCTCGTACCCACAATAGAGATGAGGATTTTGGCTCGCGGCTCGGCTCGGCTCGGCTCGGCTCGCGAGCCGCCCCGAGCCGAGCCGGCAACAATTTCTCCCGAGCCGAGCCGAGCCGAGCCGGAGAATTGAAACTCCGAGCCGAGCCGAGCCGAGCCGACCCTATTGAAAAATTTTTAAGTTCACTGTAATTACTTGTGAATTTGTTCAAACAAAATAGCCAACAAATTCTGTTTTCTGTTTTTAACTTTGTCGTCTAATTTTCCGTTTTCCTTGTCTTTATTCATATCTTATTTCCACGCCAACTTAGTTTAAACGTTAGGCTGTGCTTGAAGTAAACTTATGTGTAGTTAGAAAGAAACATTTTGACTTAATTATTTCAACGTGTCATATTTGGTAAATATTACAATTAAAATTTCCATTGTCTTACTACTGCTGCTTTGGGTTTTTGTAGTAATTTATCACATAGCAGAAAAGGTTGTTAAACTTCTGATTATATACTAGAAATACTTACTATTAATTTAGAGTTTAAAATTGTTTTGCGTAATTACAATTGACTACGATTATGGCTACGATCGGCAGAGAGCAATTAGAGGATTTGAAATTTCTTTAAAATTTAAAAATAATGCAAAAGAATTCTGAATTTTATTGTTGAGATCTCAAGCATTTCGCAATTTACCAGATTATGGCTTTTCTAAAGACTGCGGAAAACAAAAAGTTTATTTCTGATTTTTTCGGCGTTTATCCATGGCTCCTTTCCATATTGTATACATAGAATAAAATAATAAATTTTAAGCAAAACAAGCCCACTTTCGTAGCATACATTTGCAAAATATAAATATAATTAAACCTTATAATCGTGGAATCTGCAGCTCGCAGTGTCTCGGCAATAATGGAATTTTAGCTAGATAGCTGTTTTCTAGATAGATGGAAAAGGTAGATAGCTGTTTTCAGGCCTTTTGTCAAAGACAACGTAGAAAATCCACAATTCGGTGCAATCGGTCAAATTTCAAATTTCAAGCTGGGCGAGCCGAGCTGAGTCGAGCCGACATACTTTCAATATTCTTCCGAGCCGAGCCGAGCCGGAAAATCTCGGCTCGTCCTCATCTCTAACCCACAATACCAGGACCTAGGAAAGAGAAGGAAATATAATTATAATAATATATAATAATATAGTGCAACTCCTGATATGTGCTTACTTAGTGTAGCATCTTCTACCTGGGCCGGAGGTCAGACACCCTTGTACTCACGATACTCAGACTTAGAAAAAGCAGGAAAGAGGGAGGTTCAGGTTTTCATTCAGGATTGAAAGTAAAGAATTGGCCCGGCCGGAGTTCGAACCACGGCCCTTCTGCTCCGGAGTCAGACATGCTAAACCACTACACCACTAGGCTAGCAGCTAAACTCCCATATCAGGCTTTTCAATTTTTCCTTTGCCTGCTTCCCTTAGCTCGAATGTGGCTGTTTGGCTGTTTCCTGCAACTCTGAAGTCCCCGAGTCTAAAAAATTGAGATCCAATGTTTCATTTTAACAGAGTAATTACTACAAAACCTCCTCTCCATATTTCAAGCTCAAAGCAATTCTAAGCTCTTCTTGACAGCAGCTTCTTCTCAAACTAGGACAAGGACCATTTGGATATTTTGTATTTTGTCTTTAGTACATTTAAAGTTTTCCCCTCAAACCCAACGGCCTCAAACCCTCTGCGTAGCGCTTCTGCCAGGGCCGGTGGACCAAGAAGAAACCGAGGAGATAGTTCATACAGGAGGCGTCAGACACCCTCGTACCCACAATAGAGATGAGGATTTTGGCTCGCGGCTCGGCTCGGCGCGGCTCGGGGCGCGAGCCGCTCCCAGCCGAGCCGGCAACAATTTCTCCCGAGCCGAGCCGAGCCGAGCCGGAGAATTGAAACTCCGAGCCGAGCCGAGCCGAGCCGACCCTATTGAAAAATTTTTAAGTTCACTGTAATTACTTGTGAATTTGTTCAAACAAAATAGCCAACAAATTCTGTTTTCTGTTTTTAACTTTGTCGTCTAATTTTCCGTTTTCCTTGTCTTTATTCATATCTTATTTCCACGCCAACTTAGTTTAAACGTTAGGCTGTGCTTGAAGTAAACTTATGTGTAGTTAGAAAGAAACATTTTGACTTAATTATTTCAACGTGTCATATTTGGTAAATATTACAATTAAAATTTCCATTGTCTTACTACTGCTGCTTTGGGTTTTTGTAGTAATTTATCACATAGCAGAAAAGGTTGTTAAACTTCTGATTATATACTAGAAATACTTACTATTAATTTAGAGTTTAAAATTGTTTTGCGTAATTACAATTGACTACGATTATGGCTACGATCGGCAGAGAGCAATTAGAGGATTTGAAATTTCTTTAAAATTTAAAAATAATGCAAAAGAATTCTGAATTTTATTGTTGAGATCTCAAGCATTTCGCAATTTACCAGATTATGGCTTTTCTAAAGACTGCGGAAAACAAAAAGTTTATTTCTGATTTTTTCGGCGTTTATCCATGGCTCCTTTCCATATTGTATACATAGAATAAAATAATAAATTTTAAGCAAAACAAGCCCACTTTCGTAGCATACATTTGCAAAATATAAATATAATTAAACCTTATAATCGTGGAATCTGCAGCTCGCAGTGTCTCGGCAATAATGGAATTTTAGCTAGATAGCTGTTTTCTAGATAGATGGAAAAGGTAGATAGCTGTTTTCAGGCCTTTTGTCAAAGACAACGTAGAAAATCCACAATTCGGTGCAATCGGTCAAATTTCAAATTTCAAGCTGGGCGAGCCGAGCTGAGTCGAGCCGACATACTTTCAATATTCTTCCGAGCCGAGCCGAGCCGGAAAATCTCGGCTCGTCCTCATCTCTAACCCACAATACCAGGACCTAGGAAAGAGAAGGAAATATAATTATAATAATATATAATAATATAGTGCAACTCCTGATATGTGCTTACTTAGTGTAGCATCTTCTACCTGGGCCGGAGGTCAGACACCCTTGTACTCACGATACTCAGACTTAGAAAAAGCAGGAAAGAGGGAGGTTCAGGTTTTCATTCAGGATTGAAAGTAAAGAATTGGCCCGGCCGGAGTTCGAACCACGGCCCTTCTGCTCCGGAGTCAGACATGCTAAACCACTACACCACTAGGCTAGCAGCTAAACTCCCATATCAGGCTTTTCAATTTTTCCTTTGCCTGCTTCCCTTAGCTCGAATGTGGCTGTTTGGCTGTTTCCTGCAACTCTGAAGTCCCCGAGTCTAAAAAAATAGGCCCACTGATTTCTCCAATTTCAATCTTTTCAATCGATTCACCAGGATGCAAAACCTTCGAAAATTTTCGTCTCCGATTTCGCTAAAAGTTGGATTTTGAATCAAACTTTCGCCAGGTTGTTGGCTCGGTCGGTCACCTCATTAAATTAAAAACTGTTCTGATGATTCACTTCAAATTTTAGTCTAAAAATGAAGAAAGACAACACTGTACTTCTTCGCTGAAGATTAACATACAGAATATGTAGCCATTTCTGAGCACTGTTGGCAAAAAAGTATATAGAAAAGTAAACTGTTAATTGAATCTTTTAACTTATTATAAATTACGGTATTATTATGGCAATTAGTAAAAAACAAGATGTTAGAAATCTTAACATTTATTTTCACATAATGTGTGCATGTACCTTTAATTTTTTCTAATTTTTTAAGTATTTAACTTGATAGTAAATATATTTTGTATATGTAGGTTTGTTTTCATTTGGAATGTTTTAGTGTTATGTACGCACTATTTCTTGATCCTATTTAAAAGTCTCTGTATTTTGCCCTTCACTGCAAATGTTCTTTCAGACCACATCACTGTCACTATTTTTATTTGTCCAGTTAATTATTTCTGAAGCATGCTCTTAGTTAATATTCTTACTCACCATCACAAAATCCTAAGCTCATTTACAGCATGTATGTATTTATTTGATTCACTGCTGAATAACTGGTAAGCTAATGCATTCTGACTTACCTATGTTCCATGTATTCTGGTTTTATTAGTTTACGATTTCCTTGACGCTGTGTGGGTTCGACTATAGGTTGGACCAGTTTATTAATTTTGTTATTACAGAACTCAAATAATGTGCATCTTTTTAAGCATCGAAGGTTTCGAAGGAATCGAAATCTCCATTGTTTGGAATGGAATTCTCTCTCTTCCACATGATTAAATCACAAGTTTCCCTTAAAACCCTCAGTTTTTGGTTACACGCTGTATTGAAAATCACACCACCAGTTGGTTTAAAGTGATAGAATTGAAAGAAATAATTGTCATTGTAGCACCTCCGACCCGGAAGATTCTAGCCTTAGGTAGGGATTGAACCCACAACCTTTGGGGATCAAGTATTTTGTTCTGCTGCGAGCTTCAGCTCTCAAACACTGTCAAAACAAATACCGCGCTGAGTTTGGTTTCTCTGATACACAGTATGCTCAGTGTTATACTCTCATCATTATGTACTGTTGTCTTAACAAATGTACGAACTTTTTGACATCGCTTTACCGAAACGCCGCTACTTATTAATTATTAAGTCATGTATCTTAAAGCAGCAATAGTTAGGCTACATAGATTACATAAGTGGTCGTAATAGTAAGACTTCAATATAGTAATCTCATGTCCCGTTCAGAAACAGATCAGAGACTAGACATAGCTTTCCGTCCTAACCGTGTTTTGGCCACCGTCTTTTGGCATGAAATTAAGATTGGCATTAAGAAAAACAAGATTTTATGGAAAAGCACACATACGTGCACGGCACCTGCAACAAATCTAATTTCAAATGCAGCTTATCGCTATTCAGTTGTGGAACTGGCAAGTCTTCTGAATCAGGAATTCCAGAAAATATAATCTTTAAAAAACTTGACTTTTGGTAAATACATTTTGTACTGCCATTTTATAGACTGCATTTATCACACTTTCGGAGAATTCAACATTCCTTCGTTTTCGGAGAATGTTGTACATTCGTTTTATTTCCATTCTGATTCTGCTAAAGTTTAGTGTTAATCAAAATTCTTTGTGGTTAATTTGATTTTAAAATTAAACTTCGATTTCTCTCTCGCCAGTTGTCATTCTGATCTACATGGATGAAGTTGTAATGATTTCAATTTTTGTTAGATTGCTTTTTCTTTTCACAATTGCCGCATTCTTGTTCTGTATGCACGGTAAATGGAAAAGCATTACTTACCAAATTTCCAAGACTTTATGTACCAATTTCCCTTCTTAGATACTGTTACAACTGTATGAATCTTGTTTTACAACACAGAGATCAGACGAATAATCGGCACCTGCATTGCTGCCAGTTAAATCTTATTTTCTTTCTGTTCCACAAGCGCTTTTAAACCAAACAACGCCGTCAAGATTCGGTTTTTTCAGAACCAAGAGAGCACACTAAGATTCAGCACGTAGCTAAAAGTTTCAATATTCTAATGGACGCTGTTCACGGTACCTTGACCTTGGCTATGGGATTTTCATCTTTTCCAGTATTGACCATCTTTTAATAGTACAGCACCGAAACACGCCAAAACAGCTTTCACACAAGCTTCCTTCCCTTCAGCCTTGTTTCCGAACTGATATCGTCACGCCTGACGCTATTTACTTTCCTTTCAAAGCTAAGTTACATAATCGTGAAATGCTTCCCAGCAAGTTAAACATTCACATGTTTACAACTGTGTAAACACTGTATCGTACACACTTTACAGTTACTTTTTGTTGGAATCACTTTTAGCCTTTTTAACTGGCACTCAAAGCACTCCAGTTAGCTGCTTGAATTGTAGTGCTATTTTACACACCTCTGATTTGGCACTAAAACTGTTTCCGGTTTCTGTGAGTTAACTGTATGACCCAACCTAAAGCGGAAAAAATTGTTCCAAACTGGACTCTCGTAGTCGATTTCTATATTAAGATTTTTCTGGACTGCAACAAACTTTTCAAATTACTTTGTTACTTTATTTTGAGACTTAAATATTAAATGAATAAATAAATAATAAATAAATAATATAAAATTATAATCGATTCCTGGTCAAACTTAGTAAGTGTCAAATCTATAAGCAACAGTGCATGACATTGTGTAGTTAAGTATATCAGTTGTAGAATTATTGTCATTCCAGTATTTCGATCATTTTCTAAAAATAACAGAAAAATCTAACACCATTTTTGCAGATTCTATCCAGTAGCTTAAGCAAACATTTTTATGAGACAAAGGCTTTCCTTTTCAGGATTTATTTCAATTGTAGTCACAACAGCTTTTTGTATTGTTACGATCTAAGCATATTATTTCTTGCGACCCTCGATTTTCCTAATCGATTTCTACTCCCGTAGAAATGTGGGGTGAAATTTTGCTAACAATTATTGTTGCCATTGGAATACTACTTCTCTTCTTATTCTGGGTAAGTATATAAGTGCTAAACTAATGTATGATAATGCTGCCACTTCAGATGTAACTTTTACAGTGCAGTCATTTCTTATTGGAGGATCATATCACGACATACATAGAAGTAAAACTTCGAGCCCGTTGTCATCCGAATCTGCGAATAGTTTTTCTGAATAATAATCGAATTAGGATTAGCCCTTAGAATGTAGCTCCCCTTGCCTGATACTAACCGGTCTTTCAAAAGCTGCCCGCTTTTGGATGGAACTGCTGTTATTAATGAACCAAATGCACTAATAGACACATCGCTTACCTATGTATGTAGTTGTTGTGACACCACTTCTAGTTGATGAGAACCAATTGAAATGGGTCTGACTCAGAAATACGAGAAATATTGGACAATGTTGATTGAGAAGAGTAAGTTCACAGGCAAAGTTCCCTGAGAAGAGTGGAAAAAACGCAGAACTGGTGGCCTTTGTAGTTCGGCACAAGTTTTGCAATTTTTACCACTACACCTCCGGACCATCACCTGAACTTACATATCAGGCTTATCAATCTTTCCTATGCTTGCTAACCAATCAAAAGTGAAAGTAAATCCAAAATCAGGATATACGTACTCAAAAACACAGGAACATTCTTTTCTAGCTTGTCTGGTTGCATCGTGTTCAGCTTTTGTTTATCTTGTCAGTGGAGGGAATACTCGGTACTCGGAGTCAGAATACATAATTGTGTCATTAGCGAAGTTAAACTGGTTTGTTGGAGTGTAAAGTAGCAATCAAATCCTGTGCGTGCTAAAACACTTCACTCGTCCTTACGTAACTTTCACTCCAGTAAGTATCCGCTTTAGCTTACACAAATGTTTCGTTTGTAGAGCCGCTTTAACCTCCGCTTTGTCACATTTCTGCCTTAGTAGATCAAAGAGTGTTTTAAGAAATAGATCAAAAAGTATTGCAACTTGCAAGTACTACATTAAAAATCGGAGCGCTGTTAAGTTTAAGTACAATTTTATTGAACAATAACTTTTAATTTCTAAAACCGTAACTGATGTGAACTAAAAATTGCTGGAAAATGAACGAAAAGCACACAAACCTGATTTTCTGATTCAGGGTAATTGATTGTCAGCAAAAAAATTAACAAAAAAGGCTGTGTGCTGTTGATAACACGAACACCTGCGTGGTAAAACAATACCAACGAACGGTGATTAAGCAGCAGTTTTTCGTGTAAAACTACTGCTCCATTCTGTAGCTCAGTTTATTTAAAAGCTATTGAAGAACTATCACTGCCAAAGCAGTCGACTTTTTTGTAAGGATCCTATAGTAGGTAAGTGGTGGCAGATTGGTCTTAACAAAGGCGCGATGGAAGGCTGCGAAAGAGTGGTGCCCAACCTCCTCAAAATTACAAAAACCGAATGTTACCAGAATGAAACGCCCGGATTACGTCAACAATTATTTCTTCGCTCAAGTCCAGCACTGCCTGTTAGGATCCTGACGTTTTTGTCAGCACCCTTTGTCCCTTAACATTCAATTTAGTAAAGCTAAAATTCACCCGAAAGAATAACTTTTTTCAACATGAAGCTGATAATTACTTTAAATTTCCTTAACTCCTTATTCAGAATTCTCTAATAGTAATTCTTGATTGTAGAATACTTGCAAGCTAATTGGTGAACGTAGATAATCCCAGCAATTAAACTATTAAGTAAATACAATGTATATGTTAACGTAGTTTTATGGAATAGGCCCCTGATGTTTTAATTGCAGAATGAGAATAAGACTAATCCTTTGGCCTTCCTTCCTCAGCCAGTGAAGCCGCCAATCACCGCTTCAGATAATCCTCTAACCTCCACTCTGGTTACTGATCAGATCAACTCGATGGTAATTAGTTCTGAGGATCTACCTGGACGGAACATCGCTGGCAGCTGCAGCATGGTTAGTGTTAATAAATAAACTAGTCAAGTATAATTTATATTCATATGTATCTTGTATATTTATATATTTATGTGTTAAATGTAAGGGCAAGAAAAATTCATTCTTAGCCCAGAGGGCAAGAAAAATTCATTCTTAGCCCAGAGGTAGAAACTGGCTAAAAATACGACTGTTTTCTGTTTTTGTTTTCTGTTTTCAAACTCTTGACTCTGTGTATGACCTACTAACTCTTGTGAGCTTGACTTGTTGTGAGCTTGACTTGTGAACTTTTTGTGAACTAACTTTAATTCTGTAAACTAATCAAATTTTGTATACTAATAATTATGTATGCTAACTAATTTTTGTACTTTAATCGTTGAATCCTAATCCTACGTTTTTGTACAAATCTGACCGCATGGTTTCTGATGTCTTTTGTGCTTCCGACTTGTGTGGAAATTGGTCTTGAATATTGTCTTGATGATAATAGAGATAGTGATTTTCTGTTTGCTTGGGTGGTTAGGAAAATTGTCCTGTTTTGCTGACTAAGAAGTTCAAATTTGGGAAGTGGGGTTAATCGTCTTAAGTTGGAAATTTGGGGAGCCCCATGAGCCCAAAAGCAATCTCATACGTCATGCTTATCATGACGTATGCCTTTTCTTTCGTATAGTTTCGCCTTCCCATCAAAAGAAATCAAAAAGACCGAAATTGCAGATTTTCACGTGGACAGGTAGTGAGAAGGGAGAAGGTGACTGAACCCCCAATTTGAATCAGTTTGAGGTTGACTCGCTTGAAGTGTGGTTGTGCCCAGAGAGTGGCTCTGACTTTTACGTGGCTGATACGCCTGGGTTGTTGTTGTGTTTTCTACTTGTGGCCGGTTGTGCCTAGTCTTGTCTGTTTGCGAGTTGATTAGTTATTCCCGCCCTGTCACCTCACTCTCACCCTGTTCTGTGTGAACCTGCACTTGTCTATTATTTCTCCATTTCACTATTCGGATTTTCACTTGGACCAAGGTAAATCGCTGGTAAAACAAGGGTTTGTGAGATTGTTACGAATTGAACTGAGCTGTTTAATTGATGTTGACTAAAAGATAGGTTTGTATCTTATAACTCAGGTTGCTGCTGAAATTGTGCACTGTGTCCTGACTCTCTAAGCGGATATTTTATAGTTGAAGTCCTGACCGATCGAGTAAACTGTAATTTAATCATCTGTACCTTGTTTTGGACTATATTAGTTCGGGATTTGATTTGAGAACAAGGTGGACCACAGTCCTAGTTACGGAAGCCTTGTTTAAGTAGGATAATTAGTTGACCTCAAAGTTCCGTTGAGCGGTCAACTAATTATTAGGTAATTTTAGGATAGACTAACTTGACTTTGAGCCATTTAACCAGTGCTCATATTGTGCTAATTCGAGTCATTTCACCAGTGCTCGGAGAGTTATATTGATCAGAACAAGTTTGCCCGACCCCCAAACTTGTGCAACTAGCAAGGGCTGAGAGATTAAAGTTTGAAGTTTGAGATCTTAGACGTGAAATAGACCTTTCAGTACCCAAATTGGATAAAAGCAGAGCCTAACCGAAATCCGTTTCTTTACATAAATAAATATTTAAATGTATGTATCTAGAACTAGAATCACACTAAGCTCATCTAACCTTATGCATCAGATTAATTAATACAGCAGCATTTGCGATTCAAAACTCAGGGTACCAAATAATTTGATCTTTTATTTCAACCATAACCTATCTCTATCCTTCAGTCTAAGCTTATTGTAGCGTCGCAGATTCGATTATTTTTGTCTTTTTATTCTTAATCTTATGAGGAAGGAAATCTAGTCTTCTCAATCAGAATGATTTAAAATCTGCAAACATTACCGTTTATTAACGAATAAAGGTAAAGATGTGCTGGTGTTTACTTGTATTTTTACCCTGACAATAATAGATGAACTGAAACGATTACTCGATTGAAGTTGTTGGCTGATTGCATTCTTCGTTCCTATCAATTCCAGCCAAAGCTTTACGCTAAAGTCTCATAAGTTCAGTGGCTTTAAGCTTCAAAAGTGTTACATGTATTGGCATCGAAAGAAGAAGTTAGCTAAACTTACACACAAACACATTCAAGTTTCAAAACTTTGTTTATTTATATGGGCACTGTTATGCAATGGCACGTGCAGTGTTCAAGCTTTAAGCCTTGTCATAGTTGAGCCTTCAAGTGTGTATATGCTTTTTGGCAGTTCGTGCATTGTTAAACACTGTTTGCATAACTCTTATTTGCTTGGCGTGACTTTTTGTCTCCCCCCAGCAAACTCCAATTATTATTGGGTTCGACCAACACTGAGGTGCTCATTTCAGATCCAATGCAACAAATTTCACTGTCCAAAAGCAATGCTTTTAGCATTCATTATATTGCAGAATTGCTTCCTCTTGTTTTCAAATCACCTGTCATTGTTTGCTGCCATTGACTGTAATACAAAACTATTTCAACCAATTTTTGTTTTGTCCTACATAGCTTTTAGGTAGTTTACAAATTTGTGACACTGCACAATAGCATATATACAGTATACTCAGGATGCAAGTAACTTATTGTTCCTTATTATCCTCCTTAGATAACTTATGGGGACGTTGTCTGTCTTACAGGGCCGGGGGGTAGAGACCTTCACGGGCCTGAATTTTCAGGCCCGGCCCGGCCCGCGAAAATTTCTGCTCGGCCCGGCCCGGCCCCTTTTAAAAATTTTCGACCTCGGCCCGGCCCGGCCCGTAAGCAAAAAAGTTAGGCCCGGCCCGGTCCGGGCCCGTTTTACTAATTTTTTGCCGTTGCCCAAAATAAGAAAAACATGTACTATCTAAAACAACATTGTCTTATTAGTTTTTAACCTTTTTAAGCGATTGCTCAGAACTCATATGGCTATTAAGTATGTGCAGTCCTCTGTTCGATTATTTGTGTTTAGGGAACAGGTCGCTGCTCAGTTTTGTCGATTCAACGGTAACACGAAATAAACTATGAATTGGGTAGAAAAATACATAGCAAATATTAAAAATAAATGAATAGAGCTGCAGTTAGGATGATAATGTACAGCATAAAGGTAATATATAAACACAAGTAAGCTAACTACGTCCGGCAGTACTCTAAAGAGCTACGAAAATTAAGAAAAATCGAAAGAAAATTCCACTGACTAAAGAAAATTTATTTTAGAATTGTTTATAATTTCCAATAAAAAACTGACAAAATTGAAAACAAGACAAAACTTTTAACTGAAAACACCAGGCCCGGCCTCAAGCCCGGCCCGTTTCAGTACTAGGCCCGGCCCGGCCCGGCCCGCACCCTAATTTTTCCTACCTCGGCCCGGCCCGGCCCGGCCCGTTCCACCTTAGGCCCGGCCCGACCCGGCCCGCTTGCCGGGCCGGGCCGGGCCGGGCTTACGGGCCTGAGTGAAGGTCTCTACCGGGGGGCGTGGTCTCTACAATATCAATATTTGGTAATATCAATCCTAGAAACCAAGATTAATATGTGCGAAATTTGGTTATCTGTATTCATAGGATACAGTGAAGGGTCTTCTCTTGCAAGAAAATATAAACTAAGATAATCTTTGCAATAAATGACTCACAGGATTAGTGAGTTTGGAAATGTTCTTTGAAAAATTCTGATCTGAGGTAAAGATTTCACCCTAATACCAGTATATAATCCTCCTATAAGTATATAAATATCTTCTACACTCACAAGGGATATATAAATTATTATATACGCATGTATTTTTCAAAATTTTCCTAAACTTTCCAAAATTCCCACTTCCATTTTGGTTTGGCATCGACATTAACTACATACCTTAATAAAACCGATAAATTCTTTCTGTGTTCATTATTCTGTTCATAAACTAAGACAGCTAGCACAGCAGTCGGCTCAATATAACCATAGCTGCTTTAAAGTCATGCTCTCTACAGATTCCTATAGACTAAAATTAAGGTAAAGCTTTCCATTGGCTTTAGGCTTTCATGTAACAGGTGGTCTCCAATTTCTGCCTTTCTGTTTCACTTAGCCGAGTTTTCCTTCCAACCAACATTGGCTTCCATAGATTAAGGCAAAGCCTTAAGTCCAGAGACCTCCTCCAGCGAAGTATAGGATTTAATGACTTAATTTTTCAACGACTGTTTAAACGTGGTCTTCAATTGGGCTAGCACATTGTCACATTTCTGTTTATTTTCCATTTGAAATTGAAAGCATTCAAGCAAGCCGGCTAGGTTGGCTTTTAATATTAAATCAGCAGATTTATATAAAATTTGGATTTCTGTCTTCTTTCAGTCTGGGCTCTATGTCACATCAGAAAGCCATAGCCAACCATTCTCGAAGATGAGGTTAATTCCCACTTTTAAAAAATGCTGTAAATTTTTTGGTTGTGTACTCGGCGATCCTAAATTTTTGGCAAATCTTTTTATTTAAAACTAATCTAAGCAATTACAATCTTTTGGGATACAACTTGTACAGCTGATATTATCAATGTAAAGTGGAGCGTGGAGAAGTCGTTACCTACAAGTTACAATAAATAGGTTTAGCGGTTTTTAGATGTGGGCAGAGGTTCCAGCGGAGTCCATCGCTAGCTCGAAAAGGTACAAGCACTAACACCGTTGGGGAAAAGGTATACGCAATGATAAATGAAAAAAGGATTTACAGTAAAATCTTAAAAAATTGCTTCAGTTTTGCAGGAATTCTTAGTTAAATTTGTTAAATTTTTATGAAAATATGCTAAAAGCTACCAACTAAAATTGTTAACCTTTTTTAAAATTTTACTTTAATGACAGTTCAACTTTAAAATTATCAACTATAGCTTATGCTATCTAAGCGTAAAGCTTTAAAAATGATGTCGTTTCATTTGGATTGAAATTAATTTTTTCAACGAGGCGTTCCCTCTTCCATTAATCCCATTGTCCAATTGTCAATTTTTTATAACGGATATAAATTTTTTATTCGATTTGTGATAGAAACTCAGTTTTATTGAATCGACATCGCGTTGTTTACGCTAAAAAATATTCATTTTTAACGTTGCACAACAATAGATTGGAGAACTAGATATGCCATAAATGCAGGATCTTCTGCTGGTATAATGCGAAAGTTTTAAACAGAATCCCTGTCTTGATTGTTTGCACTTGCTGACTTTTGCTTTCACAACTTTTAAGCGTCCTAGACCCCTGCAGGTAGTTTTTTTGGCATAACAAACATCCTAGCATTTTTGAATCTTAATCTACAAAATGTATTGGTAAGCCCGGTTCACACTAGGCAATAATTGCCGGCAATATAGAGATGAGGACGAGCCGAGATTTTCCGGCTCGGCTCGGCTCGGCTCGGGAGAAAATGTGGTCGGCTCGGCTCGCGGGCATACCCGGCTCGGCTCGGCTCGGCTCGGAAGAATATTGAAAGTGGGTCGGCTCGACTCGGCTCGGCTCGCCCAGCTTGAAATTTGAAATTTGACCGATTGCACCGAATTGTGGATTTTCTACGTTGTCTTTGACAAAAGGCCTGAAAACAGCTATCTACCTTTTCCATCTATCTAGAAAACAGCTATCTAGCTAAAATTCCATTATTGCCGAGACACTGCGAGCTGCAGAGTCCACGATTATAAGGTTTAATTATATTTATATTTTGCAAATGTATGCTACGAAAGTGGGCTTGTTTTGCTTAAAATTTATTATTTTATTCTATGTATACAATATGGAAAGGAGCCATGGATAAACGCCGAAAAAATCAGAAATAAACTTTTTGTTTTCCGCAGTCTTTAGAAAAGCCATAATCTGATAAATTGCGAAATGCTTGAGAACTCAACAATAAAATTCAGAATTCTTTTGCATTATTTTTAAATTTTAAAGAAATTTCAAATCCTCTAATTGCTCTCTGCCGATCGTAGCCATAATCGTAGTCAATTGTAATTACGCAAAACAATTTTAAACTCTAAATTAATAGTAAGTATTTCTAGTATATAATCAGAAGTTTAACAACCTTTTCTGCTATGTGATAAATTACTACAAACAACCAAAGCAGCAGTAGTAAGACAATGGAAATTTTAATTGTAATATTTACCAAATATGACACGTTGAAATAATTAAGTCAAAATGTTTCTTTCTAACTACACATAAGTTTACTTCAAGCACAGCCTAACGTTTAAACTAAGTTGGCGTGGAAATAAGATATGAATAAAGACAAGGAAAACGGAAAATTAGACGACAAAGTTAAAAATAGAAAACAGAAAACAGAATTTGTTGGCTATTTTGTTTGAACAAATTCACAAGTAATTACAGTGAACTTAAAAATTTTTCAATAGGGTCGGCTCGGCTCGGCTCGGCTCGGAGTTTCAATTCTCCGGCTCGGCTCGGCGCGGCTCGCGCGCCGCGCCGCGCCGAGCCGAGCCGCGAGCCAAAATCCTCATCTCTACGGCAATATGATTGCCAGCAATATGATTGCCAACAGATTGCCCATTTATTGCTAGTGTGAACAGTGTTAAAATTGCCAGCAATATTGCTGTCAATCGGCAATCTCAGCTAGGAGAATGAGCAAGCTCTGTGGCAATTAAACATGGAAATATAGCGGCGTACAGATTGCCGCTGGACTCAAATTTTAAATTTCCCGCTATATTGCCGGCAATCTTGGTGATGCAGTGTGAACGGGTGCATTGCTGGGAATATTGCTATTGTCCCCACATTGCTGGCAAGTAGGTTGCCTGCAAATTGCCTAGTGTGAACCGGGCTTTACGTCTGTCCTAATATTCCCCTTAATTATAATTCTGCACTAGTTTTCATTTTTGCTTCTTCACAGCATTTTAATGTAACCCTGAGTCGATTTTATTTGAAATTAATAAATGATAGACAATTAAGTCACGACCATGTAGACTTATGATTCGGCTATGTTTCCAATTTTTTGGTATCTATTGAATTGTGTATTCTGAATCATACTATTCACACACTCCTTGATTAACCTGTTTTGTGTGTTTAGATTAATCCTCCTGGCTCGTATTCTTCCGCCAAAAATCGAAGATCACTGACAGCCATGCATTTTGAGAGACAGCAGCAGCAGCTGAACAATTCCGTCAGAAAATCCACTGATCCAAAACCTGAAACAAGAAAATATGACAAAACTGACAGTAATCATCTGAGAGAAGCCTTTCAGTCCGTCCTGGATGACATGGGAATCGTCGAGCATCGAGAAACCGTCAGCCTAAAATTAGAAATGAAAACTGAACAAATTCGACCGTCGCAACCACCACCTCCGCCACCGCCAATTCGGCAGCAGCAACAACAACAACAACAGCAACAGCAAGAGCAGCGATCAGCACTGTTCGATGAACTGATGAGGAAAGTTCCCAAAACACCACCGATTGATGCTGACCGCCACAACTCAACTGCGTCGGTTCCCTTTACCAATGGTTCACCCAGAAAACCTACTGATCCGTACAGCCAGCCCTACATAGAACCGTCCATGGCTGTAAGTCAACAGAAAATAATGGAGTCGGTCAAACGACAAAGGGTTTCCATACAGACTACAAAATTGGAATCCCCTGAGAAAAAATCGCTTCCAATAACGTTTGCTAATGTAAGTGGTTTGATGTGCATAATTAACTCGTTTAATAACGACCCGAAACAATGTTCGACGTTTCCAAAATATTAAAATAAAGTAGTTAAAATTCACTTTACGGCACTATTACTTAGCGCAGTCACAGAGCCCCTCTAACAGTAATGCGAAAATTAATCAATTTATGTTTCACAGTAAAAATTATTTTGGACCCCGGTGGCTCAATTGAAGACTTGACCTGGAAACTTTCACCCTATTTAAAAATTTCAAAATTATTTGCAGAAAAACTCATTTTAAAGGTGGTTTTTAAAACATGTGAAAAATATCCACTTCTGCCATGTTTTACACTATCCTGAGTGCATCTGGGTTAAGCCACACTCTTTGTGAATGCAGCAACTTTAAAACCGTTAAAACTAAATTACACACATAAATAGATAGTCATCTATCTATGCCAGTCCAAGCCGTAAAATACGACCAATTTCCTTATTTGATTTGAGTGGAGTGTTGCATCACAGTATTGAACTTTCAGGACACATTCACTTTACCCACTGTAAATATTTTACGTAATAATTTAGTCTAATTGTTGCTGATATTGTTGCTCTTTTCTGGTTCCTATTTGTGTTTCTCTTAAGCATACATTTTTGTTAAGGACTGATTAGGTGATTATTAACTGTTATATACTTTATGAACAATCTTTTAGATTGGAATGAGATACTGTCTTAATATTGGTTAACCTATTTAATGAAGTCTTGTAAACAGTAAAATCGCAAACATTGGAGATTTGATTATGTTAACTGTTACGCATAGCATATTTTTGCATGCCGCTCCAAGGCAAGCCAGCCATTGCTTTATCGATAAAATCTGTTTATGAAGGACTGAGAACAATATACCTTCATCCAAATTGTCTGCTTCAATGCAGCATTCCAGTTCTAGCTTTTGTGATAAATTGTTATTATTGTCTAGGGAATTCTTGCTGAAGGTAACAGTGCGAAACCGCTAAAATCGATTCTCAAGCACAACGGATTTGAAAACAGCCAAGTTTCCTGGGACAATAAGTAAGTTTTAATTCCGTAACAGTTTTAGTTGCTTGAGACATCAAAATGTCTTGACCGCTTCGCCGCTTAAAGCACATTTACATAGCCGCAAGGTGCATTTATAGTCGCAAACGCATTGAGACGCGCGTCGCCGCGCGTCCATGCGCGTCGACGTGCGTAGACGCGCGTCGACACACCAGATTGTAACATGCCGTTTTAACCGTTTAAAATCAGTTGTAACGAATTCATGCTAACGAACGCATGCAGACGCTTCCAAACGCGCGTCGACGCGCGTCTACCTGCGTCTGCTTGCGACAGGAACTATGAATGCACCTTAACTCTGCCGGCGCCCGAAACTTCATCTGGCATGGAAATTATTTTTAATCAATATTATCCAATTCGACTAGCCTGATATCTGGCTAGCGGATAGCCATGTCTAATCGTACTGATATTTGCCTTTAATATTTGTGTGATTAACTGTAAACCAAGTATCAGATTACGTATAGATATTTCGATACTGTGTTTATCATAAAGGCTAGCTAGCGATGTCGAGTTTAGGTACCATTAGTGTACAGCTTGCGGCGGCTTGTGCTGTGACAGTGTCTGCCTTCCTTAAGCTTGTAAATAATGATATTTTAGTTCCAAACACGGTGCTGCTATTGATCTCGAAACGGATAAAGAAAATTTGGATAAAATTAACATTTCTCAAGGTTTGTGCTTTTTTGATCGAGTTGGTATTAGTCTGGCTGTGTTTCATGGAATTACGTGCTTGTATTCAGACAGGTGCTTTCTGCTGCTACACCAGCATAAATGTAAATGGCTATAAATACGTATCATTTACGCGGTCTGTGTTATCAGTAAAATTCAGTGTTTATGTGGTAAAATTTCCAGAAATGTCCGTTTTATGTATTCGTTTCTTTATAGGCACTCTGCTTATGTTTGTCTGCGTTTGCTGATAACCCTATAAATAAAATTCTAATTCTCAAAAAAAGTCTTAAGAAAATAGGATTTAATTCGTACTCGAGTTAAACCTAAACCCATTCGGTCTGCTACAGCGCATAATTCCCACGTTTTCATACTTGGCTGAGAAACTTTTTGGAGCTAAAATTAGACTTTAACATGATAATATTTTAATTAGTGGGTTTCGGTTAACCTGCAGCTTACAATTTTACAATATTTCAAAAAACTCGTGGTATATTTTGGATTTATTAGCATCTTTCTTCAGAACTTAATTCTAGAGGCCAGAGGTCCTTATCAAAGTCTGACCTTTAGATTTCATTCACAGCAGTAAGCTGCAAAGCGTTTTGTGCCAGATTTTGTAGTTTGTACAAGGGTCAACGAATTCCAGTTAACATTTCACATTCACTTTTAGACAAAGAAAATATGATGAAACCGGAACCGTTACCAGTTGAGCGCCCAGCCTGGGCAGCTCAACTTCGATCCCTCTTGGCTAATTCAGCAGATTCCCGATCTCAGAACGGAACTTCCAGCGAACCCGATGCGGCTCAAATTGAGCCACCCAAAGAGCCACCTCCCTCCCTGTTTGTGGAGACAGCCACAGTTGCGCTGCAGCACAGTCCCACCGAAAAGGACCGCACCAGTAGCAGTGCCAGCACCGACGCCAAAGCCAGTCCCTTCTCTTCCCTGTCCTCAAATTCCAGTCCAGGCAGCAATTCTTCGGGGTCCGAGGTCAGTCGGGGGCAGAAGGACCCACCACCCCAATTGGGGGACGATGGGCCAATTAGTCCCAGAACCGCTGAGCTGGCCGGGCTGGCGCCGACTCAGCCAAAAGGACCACCCACCGATGAATTTGGTAACCTGGTTCTGGCAAACGGGGATGAAGTTTGGAAACAACCCGCAACCGGAACCCATCTCTGGGATCCTGAACCCCTGTTAAATGAACTGTACAGGGTCACCTATGACGACAGTGAGCAGGTACAATCCTTATAATGAAACTTTAATTCTTTTCAATTCAGGCTTAATACCTTTGTTAGAGCTTATATTTCGCATGTCGTATTAAATTAAATTAAATAAATTAATTAAATGATTCGCAATTACAGCATTACTTAACACAGGCACGGTTCTGAGAAATTAAAGCAACTTGTTCCCTGTTTAAAATTTTAAAAGTGTTTTTATAAGTATGTGTTTATTTTAGAGCAGTCGGCGCAAAACTGTGGATATGGAAGGACGACTGGAGCACTTGGCGTTGGGCGTTCGAGAAGCCATTAGCAGTCGAATGTGGAAAATGCACTACTTCAAACTGAAGAACGGGAAATTGCTGTGGTTTGATGTAAGCAATTAAACAGCAATTAAACTGCAGATTTGCACTTGGCAGGTTATATCGACGGGATACTATCAAAACCACATTTTATTGATTGATTGATTGATCGATTGATTGATTGATTGATTGATTGATTGATTGATTGATTGATTGATTGATTGATTGATTGATTGATTGATTGATTGATTTTATTGGTCTTAATTGATGTTAAGGACTACCAGAATGAGAACAGTCGCCCAATTGGAGAGCTAAAGTTGGGTGGATCTAACATTGACGTGAACAAGGATGACGGCATCATAACTGTATCGGGAGTTGGATATGGTAGTCTTCTTGTATTAAGGTAACACACCTGGGTTTTCTTCAGAACTTTTAAAAAAATTTCTGTTTCCATTGAGCAAACCAAAAGTAACTATTTATCAATTTTGGATGATAGAATTTATTGATCATTTATGATTAAATAATATTTGCAAAATCATTTTTAATTTTTGCGCTACTGTGTAGTGGTTGGGGGTTTTAGAAAATGTAAAGATTTAATTTTTTATGCTATGAATGAATGTGATTACATTATTTTTCCAGGAGCACGTCTGTCATGCTGGATAAGTGGCGCCAAGCTCTACTCAGTCATGCAGCCTTGGGTGCCACAGAAGCCTACGTTCAACCCTGCTTCCCTCCCGCCCCTGTTACTGATCAGGTTAGCACTTTCATTCTGTTTGTTATCAAGTTTCAGCAAGTCGGAAAGGCACCAGCAAGCTGGTAAAATGAACTAAAATTAACTCACAAACCAATGAAAGTGAAAATTACGAGCCTACGGCAATATTGATGCCACTCAAACCTTTGTAACATATGTTTTATGTTATTATTTATTTATTAAAATGTTTTTATTTAATTTGTGCTGTATTTAATTTATTATTTATGTTTATTTATTTTTTCATTTTAGAAAGCACTGGTGGTCGAAATCGGGAGTTGCTCCATCCGTGCCGGACTGCTCACCTCCTCCCCAAGTTTGCCTCAACTTTTCTTTCCGGCTATCGCTTCCATTCTGCCCTCAGGTAAATCCATATACTTACAAGTAGTGTTTGAGGCCGGCCGGAGTTTCACCGAACCCATCGTTGCTCTATTTTGTAAATTTCTGATTGGTGATTTGTATCCCAGCCGGCGGCCGGCCGGCCGTTAATCGGCCGGCCTCACCGGCCGCTGGCCGTCTTAGGTCGGTCGGCCTCAAACACTACTTACAAGTTGATCCATTTTTGCACTAATAAAAATATTTACAATGTCAACCGAGTTATTGTCTAAGAAACAAACATTGCCTCAACTGTATTTGCTTTTCCTCTAGGTGACATTGTATTTGGCTGTAAAGCCCTGAATCCGAAGTTCAGAGATAAAGCCAAATTCTGTCGGCCAATCAGAGCGCACCAGGCATCGATCAATCGATACACAATCGATATGGATCTTATGCGCCCTCTGTTCGTCTACATTTTCGAGCAGCTGCGAATCGCAAATCCCAGTGATTACAAAGTATGTATGTTGTCGCAAAGTAAACAATAACTTTAACATAGGCAGAAAATAAGAATCGTCAACATTTTATTTTATTGGATAGATCAGTAGTCAGGTCGCACAGTAGCAAAGATACCTACTGTTTAGTTAGGATACAATTTTCTATAAAATTTAGTGTATACTTTTTCGAGCCCATTCACAGTAATGTGCCTCCCAAAGGTTTGCTTTAACGGCTGCAGTCGCATGACAAAACTGTTGAATATCTTTTAGCATAATCCTATTATTTAGATGCTACTTTCATTGCCACAAAATATTCCTCCAATCCTGATCGAGCAGCTGATGAAGTTGCTCATTAGTCAGCTGAATCTGGCCGGAGTAGCCGTTGCCAAGCAACCAGTCCTCACACTCTACGCCTATGACACAACCAGTGGCGTCGTCCTTGACATGGGCAACAGACTTAACATTGTCCCAATTGTGGATGGTAAAAGACAATATATTTCGTGTGTACAAAAACTATTAAATTAATTTAATGTATACAAAAAATTAATAAATAAATTTCATGTATACAAAAATTTAATAAAATTAATTAAGAAAAACTCTGCTGTTTTGCCAAATTTCTGTCTTAAAATGAACCTATCGTATCTGTTCAAAATCTAAACCGATGCAGTGCTTTATATTAGATTGCCGATACTCTGGTGTGGAGTTAACTTGCGGATACTACACTATTTTTATTTAAGTTGAGTTCGAGTAAACAATAATGACTAGCTGATAGAATTATATGTTAATTGCGTAGTCTATGTTAATTTAGGTTTTGTGGTTGAATCTGGAATAGTGTCACTTCCAAGAGGAGGGGACAAACTGCAAGAGGTTTTGAAGACCGAATTATCTGCCAGTAATCCTGGATTGTACGCCTACAGTTCCCCAACCGAAGGCTACATTCTCAGATATGTTATGGAAAATGTATGTGACAGCAACAATTTACTATTTAATTTACTTTGTTGATACATTATTGAAGTTAGTTTTAATTAAACCGTGGCTATTTCCTACGTTGTTCTAAAACTTGACTGACAAAACTAAATTTATATCTAACATTGTAATTTTGTCTTTGTATAGGCTTGTTTTGTATCTCAAGACTTTGACCAGGATTTATCAAAGTATCATAATTTGCCTGTTCATGTCAGCATTGATCAATTTGATCCAACTGATAATATGATCAGGTATTGCAAAGCCTTTTTTGTCAACAGAGCAGCAATCTAAGTTATGCTTAACCCTTTTGCTTTGTTGTACTTACTTAACATTGTGGTATTGCTAGAAAATACGTATTATGGCCTAATTTGTAGCCAAGCTTCAACTACATAATTTGCTGCTTACTCAGTTGAATTTTATTAAAATCGTCTTGACAAAATTTACATCTTTAGAGTCGGCTTTTTTCAGAGACTTTGTGCTGGACTCTGCTCAATTCCGCTGCCCTGAGGGCATCTTTCAGCCAAAGCTGTGGAGCACCGACGTAGCCGGACTCTCACGTCTTGTTTACAATTCCATCCAAGGTTCACCAATGGATAGCAGAAAAACGCTCTACCGGTACGCAAATTTCAGGACATTTTTGTAGGTATGTTTCATTTGCCTAACAGAAAAGCATCCAGAGAATAGTCAGTCAATTTTTCTTAGGGGATATTAACTCGTTTTTTATACAATTTTATTGTTTTTTTTATTTTTTATTAAATGTTTTTGTTGAACAATTACCAATCAAAGATTTCTGATTGAACATCATTTAGTTCGGTTATAAATAATTCCGATTTTCATGTTCTAGAAATATTTACCTGACAGGTGGCGTCAGTAAACTTCGAGGGTTCGCTGAGCGACTGGAATCGGATCTAGCAAAACTGGTCCCGCCAAATATTCACGTCCAGGTTTGTGATAACAATGTAATATATAAGGCTGCAATAAAATTAAATACATATTAAATAAATAATAAATACAACTAATGCAGACGCCTACATGTGCGTAAACCGAGTTTTTTGCAAAAATGTAGTATTTGAACATATTAATGTGTTCAAATGTAATATGCATACCAAATATAAACTAAATCGATTAAGTTTTGTGAAAGTTTAGTGCAGGCGTGCGACTGCCTTAGTATCGTCAAGAGTACATAATAACTAAGAGTGTGACAAGCGTCAGACTCATAGTTACTAAGGATACTGATACTACATGATCTGCACAATAACGGCTGACTCTACACAAATTAGACCCCAGTGACCCCTCCCACAAATGAGTATCTAGTACGCATTTGTGTATGCTCACTCTCTTGTATGTTTATGTGTTGAAGCTCCAAAGTGGCCAGTTGCTGATGAACGTTTTTGGCTTCAACACATAAACATACAAGCGAGTGAGCATACACAAATGTGTACTAGGTACTCATTTGTGGGAAGGGTCACTGGGGTCTAATTTGTGCAGGAGGTCAGCCGTTATCGTGCAGGTCATGTCCCCGGCCTTAATAACTAAGAGTGTGACGCTTGTCACAATCTTAGTTATTATGTACTCTTGGTATCGTCAAATCTTCAGGTATATCTGTGTTCAACTTCAATATTTAACTGCAATTATTGTGTTCCACAAGTAGTGGGGGTAGTTTGAGGTTGTACCCTTTTATTTAGGTACATCGATCTCCGTATCGTTATCACTCCTCCTACCTTGGTGCTCAAGTCCTTCTTAATTCCCTTCAAATTGACTCTCATATGATTAACTCTCAGAGCCTTCCAAAATTCCTGACCCATTTGTACAGCAGTCCAATTTGATGATGTAATTCAGAGAAGCTGAGAAAGACTTGAAGACAGTCTTGAACGGGTGCCTATGAACTACAAAAAACCTAGTCCATATGTTTTACACAATCTTTCATGCTTTGTATGCTTTGTATGTATTGTTTATGCAGTATTTCAATAAAGATTAGGTTATGTGTGCAACACAACGTAACTCAGCGACAGCATAACAATTCTATTATACTTAAAAGTAAGAGTAAGCCACTGGAGGGCTTCTGTTCTTGGCATTGCATAACGGTGCTTCGACCACAATACGCGAATGTACCCCCTCCCCTTTGAAGGGGGTCGCTAATTTGGGCAAGAGTCGCCAAAAGGGGTACCCGTTCAGAGGGTAGGGTGGGTCGCCCAAGCAGGCTAAGATTAGCTGTTCACGACCCCTCCACCCAAACGGAGGCGGTGTGTGTAACGAGAGGACCTAAATCTGGACTGAAATTCTGTTAAAGTTGGGTGGGATCTTTTAGCTCTACTTCTCGCTACAGCGGCTGACAGCGAGAAGATAAAAATCTACTCTTAGGTCAAAGGATTAAGCTAGCCTAGTGTTGGTCTAACCTAACCTTGAGTCTGTCCGCCTAAGGATACGCGAGTTCAACTACCCTCCGAACTAAGAAATGTATGTAGAATCTTACTCGTGTTCGTGTAAACCGTAACTCCTACTCAGCAGAGATGTCGGTCAGATTACTTCAACCCAGTGTTTAAAAAGACGCTACAATGTACAATTCATTGGCGACCGATGACAATTATGGACTGTTATATACTACAAATAATAGACACTACAGTAAATCAAGGAAATTACAGAAGCACATAGCCTGTTTACTTCTCTAAAAGTATATAAGCAAAGTTTTAATCACAGTCCGCTAAGATGACACTTTATGTAGGTACTGCTTATGGATTAAGCCTTTAGTGAGCCACAGTCACAGGCCTCGTTGGGAAAATGATGCACTTTATTTATTCTTGTCCTTTCTTATTGCGTACAATTGTAATATAGCCTCAAGGTTAGTAAATGCACCTAAAGTCTGACCAAAAAATGTAGGGAGCGAAATTGTTTTGTTTATGCTGAATTACCGGTACATTTTTGCTGCAGCAATGTATATATTTTCTGAACCGTCATGGCATGAACTTTCTTTTGGTTGAAAAAAAGTTTTTGAAAAAGTAAAATTCATCAAAAGAAGCCGATTTTTTAAGTTTTGAAAGATCAGTAGAAGTCAGGAACTAGCCGTTCGGTGAAAAATTAGCTCATGTCCCAAACATTTTGAATCCCGAATATCAGCTCATTTCGTCAAGAATTGCGATAGTTATTCAATTTTTTCGATTTTCAAAAACCTTTGATCTTTGCCGCTTTTCCAACTTTGACTGGCTATTACTCGCGACTCACTCAATGCAAAAATTTTTTAATTGGATTTTCAGGACCGCTTACGTGTTAGCTTTCATGTAATATATGTGGTTTTTCAAAATTTGAAAATAAATTTTTTCGAAAAATACCACTTTTTGACCCAAAATTTCGACAATGCGAATCCAGCAAAAGTGGGTAAAAATAACATTATCATAAAGTTTAATCTGAGCTGAATCCAACAGTATAAAGTTTTCGTGGCTATGACTTAAATTACCCCAGCAACGAATTTTTAAACAATTTCCTATTTCAGCTGATTTCTGACAAGTTGTGCTATATTGTGCATTGATTTGCTGCATATAGTGTAAACTTGCCATAATCCGGCTATTAAGCGAAATTGTTTAACAATTCATTACGTGTGCAATATAAGTCATAGCCACCGAAAACTTTATATTGTTGGATTCAGCTCAGATTAAACTTTATGATAATGTTATTTTTCCCCACTTTTGCTGGACTCGCATTGTCGAAATTTTGAGTCAAAAAGTGGTACTCGAAAAAATCTATTTTCAAATTTTTGAAAAACCACATATATCACATGAAAGCTAACACGTAAGCGGTCCTGAAAAATCAATTAAAAATTTTTGCATTGAGTGAGTTGCGAGTAATAGCCAGTCACAGTTGGAAAAGCGTCAAGATCAAAAGGTTTTTGAAAATCGAAAAAATTGATTACCTATCGCAATTCTTGACGAAATCAGCTGATATTCGGGATTCAAAATGTTTGGGACATGAGCTAATTTTTCACCGAACGGCTAGTTCCTGACTTCTACTGATCTTTCAAAACTTAAAAAATCGGCTTCTTTTGATGAATTTTAAGTTTAAAAAAATTTTTTTCAACCAAAAGAAAGTTCATGCCATGACGGTTCGGAAAATATATGCATTGCTGCAGCAAAAATGTACCGGTAATTCAGTATAAACAAAACAATTTCGCTCCCTACTTTTTTTGGTCAGACTTTAGTTTAGAACTTTGAACCTTCTGGAGGGCTTTGGAAAACTGCAGTGAAAGTTAGTTGGCAATAGCTAGTTGCTCCAACTAATAAGAAAACCAATATACTTTCCAGGACAGTTTTTACAAATAGTTCGAAAAGTTAGTAGTGAAGACTTCGCCCAGGGCCCTGTTGCATAAAACTTTTAACAGTCTAACAGTCCAACAGTCCAACAGTTCAACAGCGTTTTCCGTTGCATATAACCTAACAGTGTTAAGGGACTGTTAGACTGTTTTTAACAGTGTTATAGCAGTCCTTTTAACAGTGTTTTAACAGTGTTTGTTGCATAAAGCTCAACACTGTTGATATTAGACTGTTAAAAACGGCCTAACAGTCTAACAAACTTTTTAGACTGTTAAAACTCAAATTAAGCTGCCAATGTCAAGCGATTTATTGTAGGATTATTATTTATGGAAAGTTTAGGCTATGTCTCGTTTAAGGAACATGCAAGAACTAACCAAAAATTATGGAGTTTAAATTAGCAAAATTGTCGGAATACCAACTCTCAATTCTTTTAGGTATACCTTATAATAGATATTGGAGGTTCGCCTATTCTTTTCTTTACTTAAAATCCGATATGTAAGTACCATTATCACCAAGACTCTGAATTTGGTTCAACCAAAGCAACAAATTTCTTGCGTAACGAATTGTTTCTTTAATTGTTATATAAAATGTTTAATTTACACGATTAAGATTTATAAGATTCCTACCATGTACAGACCCTTGAACAGGCTGATATGGACTTCTGCTATTTGATGTGTACACTGTTAAATGGACTGATAGAACTGCTATTGTTATATGTGTAGACTGTTATTTGGACTGATAAAACACTGTTAAAATTGAGACTTTTTAACAGTAGTTTTATGCAACGTAAAATGTCAACACTGTTAATATCAGTCCAACAGTTTAACGGTCTAACAGTGTTAGACTGTTAGCTTTTATGCAACAGGGCCCAGGATAGAACCCCCGCCCTTCCACAATTCCCACATATGGAGCAATACGTAACTT